>PVKH010033343.1:0-12033 GCA_004027955.1 Chaetophractus vellerosus | reverse complement strand
CTTTCTTTCCCAGATTCTATTCTTCCAGTTTTAGAATTATCTTTTCTCAAATGGACTTTGACTATTTTCCAACTTCTATAATGAGATAGTACTAGTAATGCTTCTTTCTAGTTTTGCTGATACCATTTCAGTAACAAACTAGAATATCAGCCAAAATCTTTTTTAGGCTGAATTTACTGAGGCCTACTATTTACCAGGCACAATGCTAAATACATAACGTGAATCTGTCATTTAAATCTAATAACTCTATAGGACTGGTACTGTTATCACTGTTATATATAAAGAAATAAAAGCACAGAGAGCTGGAATGCCTGCCTGAAGGTCACACAACTGGTAATGACAGAGCTGGGAATCAAAACCTGCTCTGCTTAACTCCAGGATATAAAAATCTTAATCACTATGCTAGGTGGTATTGTAATTCCTTCTAAGGAAAAGAAGTCTTATAGGTATAATAATATGTCTCAACTAAGCACATGTATATGTGAATAAATAATTTTGGTAAAGAATAAGTATCAAAATCTAAATTGGCACTTTCATATACTTTATTATCTGAGGTTAATACCATATTATTATTTAAACACAGGCTCCGTTTTCTTCATTGCTTAGAATTATTAGCACATAATATTGTAATGAACACATAACACTAAAAGCTAACACCATTCTGAAACATTTTGAAATATTCTAAGTCTGAAATGGGAAAACCGTTTTTTTCCTTTTTCCTTGGAAGTCCACTGGCTCACAGCTAAAACAAAATTGGAATAAGTTAGCCTCCACTCATCCCAACCTCAATTATAAGTGTGACACATCTAGCTCATATGTTGTAAAAATAATTTCAAAATCACAACGTACTTTTATGCATACCATTTAAAATATTCTAATTTAGTTCCTTATTCAGACAACTAACAAAAAGAGGGCTAGAAAGGAAAAGAAAAAGAAAACAACATTCCAGAGATGAGAAGGGTAAGAGACAGATACAGATAACACAAGGGGAAATTGAAGTTTGAGTGAACAATGACAAAAAGTACCTAATCCATACCCCCCCCACACACACACACCTTTATAAGAAGAGACACAGAAAAATGACACATGATGGAAATAAAGGTTTAATTAATGAGGAAAGTTTGCCCAGGACATAGATTTTCATTGTGTTATACCCCCATTTTATGGTTTTAGATGTCCAAAGTCAGGTTGTTCTTTCCCTGCTCCTAGTAAATGTCATTTTGCAGTAGACCAGAGGAAATTAAAAAGTTTCCCTTTCTTCCAAGATTGGCATGAATGATCAAGTCATTATTATATATGAGCAGATAAGTTAACAAAACCATTGTAAATAAATTAGAACCTCTTGTTTAAATTAGTACTTAGTCTTCAAGCTGCATTCTAGACAGAATGCTCTCTCTCATGTTACAATTGTCCTTTTCTCACCGCAGAAAATTTCAGTTCCGTTTCCATTGGTCACATAAACATGCAGTTTCCCAGATTAAATCCCTACCATTAAGATGTGCAAACTATCTCTCTGTGTATTTAAAATCCATTAGTGTTTTTGCTCTTCCACAAAAATCAAATTAACTGCCATTTTCTATATAGCTGGTGCCCACAGGATTCCAAGACTCCTCAGTACCTGTTGTCTATCCAGACGCATCCTCTTGGCGGCATTTCTACTCTCACTCTCACAAGCTGAAGCCAAGATACTCTCTGCAACTGCTGAAGTAAGGTGGGAAGGAATAGGTCGAGACTAAAAAAACAAACAAACAAAAAGAGAAAAACATGAAAAAATTATTAACTGTATCAGACCAACGCTCTTCTCAGAAGAGCTCACAGGACCATCGGCATACGCAGGAGTATCCATTTCTTTCAACTGAACTCATTTGAATAGAAGGTGGAAATGGAAATTGTAGAGATGAAAAATGAAAGCTAGTTAGAGGGTAAAGCTCTAGTTAGCTACACAGATCCATCATTCATTCTCATAGCTCCAATGTCACAGGATTTAGTCGGTGCTATTAAGTTGAAGTTTGAACTGGTGGTGGCAAAATTGCTGACTGGATTATGCAAATAAAACAATTCCTTTAATTCTTTCAGAGCATATGACAATACTTTTAAAGTTTAAAACAAGAACAAGTGACAGGACTGAAACATAATTGAAAAAAAAAACTGACAGACCAGACTAGTCAAATTAAATATTACAAGTATTTTCAGGGTCTAAGTTGTGACATAATTGATGTGATTAAAATGCTGAAAAAAAAAAAACAATTCTGATATACCAAAATTTTGATGTTTTAGACATGAGGGGGTGTCTGTGCATACAGGTTTTGTTTCCTTTATCTAAAATATGAGTTAATACTATTTAATAGTATTAACATAGAAGTTGGAATCCATCTTCTATGCAGCCCACACAGAAATCAATTAATTTCCCCAATTAAGCTCCTCATTAACTACAAATTGTGGCTATCCACATCATTTGTGGAGTTTTCCATTTTTCCCCCATAATTACATGCAAAATCTTCTAAATAAAAGATGAAGTACCTAATGACATTGAACAGTAAGTTTTATCTTAGTTTTTTAACTAAGATAAGCACATTATAGATATAAAAAATTAAAAATTAAAATAAACCAGGAGAGCAAAATAATATGAAATCACAAAATAAAGGTATCCTTTACTAGCATATATAGGGGCACAACCCCAGTCCAAAATATGTATGGATGCCACTTATTAGAAGCTTCCAACCCAATAGAGACCTTTTAAGTTTGTGGCAAAGGACTCTGAACATGCCTTTATGGTATTTGATTCATTTCGCTAACTTTGGCATGTAAATTGTGCTTTAGCAAATTGAACCATAGGGTTTATGTTTCAAACAATATTCTAGACTGGTTAAACTCAGACTATGGTCTTTTAACAGAAACATCTTAGTGGAATTTGTGTAGCATAGAAAAAGACCAGGCTGTGACCTCACATGAACTAGGAAGCAATTTCTGCAGCAGCCTCAGCAGACTTCCTCAGTGCTTTCACCTCCCCTAGAGATGTCTGAAATGGTGATTAGACAGCTTTGACAACAAAGCAACTCTAGTCACATCCTCGAGATCATTAGAATGTTTGCAATTCTATTTTTGCAAAAGAAAGGAAGAAAATGGCCAGGGAGGTGGCAGGGAAAAATTCAGGAAAAGGATTTTGATAAGGAAACTAAAAAGCCAGGACTGTGTATTGGGAACAAAGTAGAGGGTCAAAGGAGCTAAACCTAGAAAAAACAGTTGTTACAAAGATGAAAGTATAAATGTAAAACTCATGTTGTTTCTTCATTTTATTCTCTACTTCACCAAGTATGGATAAAAGGATAAAGTAGTCTGGTCTAGCCTAAAACCAAATATTAAGCTACAAAACAAGTTTCTCGTTAAAAGATGGACACAGCATCATTAAAAATTATAATCTAAACCACTTGGGAATTAAGTACACATTGACATACTTCTCAGCTGGATTATTTTAAGGCAAAGGGGGTATATGAAAAATGGGGAACATTAGAACATTCTGTTGAGAAGAAAGAAAAATTAGCATTATTCAATTATGAGAGTGAGCTCATAATTTTTAAGACTTCAGTTCTAAGGCCTTCATCTGGGTCCAGGGACAAAATTTACAAAATCTAGATCAAGTAGCAGCCACATGGGATTCAAAGAGGTCTATTTCTGTTCTTCATTACCTCTGTTTTTCTCTCTTTATCAGGTATTTCCGTTCCAAGTTAGGCATATAAAAAACTATGGAATTCTATTAAGATGACTGACTAAATGGTAGTAACAGACATAAAAGTGCCTTAAACACATAAAACTTTGTTGACAGACTACAATGTAAAATGTCCCTTTAATTAAAATTATTTTGTAGCATTCTTTTCAAAAAATTTTTTTAATTTGTAAAAACAAAGTGGGAAAACTATTTTGATTTAGACCAGCAAAATTGATATGCATGATAATTTATGTACGGTAATTTCCTCATGTGTGGGGGTCAGAAATGATAGGGTTGGGTCTTCCCAGATTTTTTCAATTGGTCTTCTCTGAAACTAGAATGATGTCCTGGCAGAGCAGAATGGGATTTTCTAAAGGTTGCTTGATAACCTAAGCTTTCAAATTTTGGAAAAAACCAACCTCAAAATAAAGCAATTATGCACTCTTTCCTAGTGAGTGGAAAAAATAAGTAGAAGGAAAAATATGATTCGATGTTGCCGATAGTATACATTTGAAAGTAGAGTTGTTTTCAGTTTATTGCAGAATAGTGTAAATAGCTATAGAAATCATCCAGTTTGTTTTTCCTCTAAATTTGAAGAAACTGAAACCCAGAATAACTTGTACAAGGACAAGTAGACAGAGCTAAACCTAAAACCCAGGTTTCATGTCTTCCAATTCTTAGGTCATTCATTCTCCTACAGTCTGTCATATATTTGGTTCTTTTACAAAATCTATCATTAATAAAATAAAATATTCTTGCAAATATGCTGTTGTTCTCAACTAAAAAATGAGTAGATTAAAGAGTACCCTTAAATGGATATATTATTATCATAAAATTGATTCATGCTCATTGGAGAGAAGGGCAGAATGAATTAGTATAGTCTGAATTACAGTTTGAGAAATATTTTATATATTTATGATATAGAAAATTATTTGAAAAAATATAAGTATCTTCAAATGGAACTCCAGTACCATCCTAATTTAATTTTTAGATAAATACTAATAATAGCTAGCTCACATCGATTTCTTAGAAGGTGAAGGTATTAACAAACAAAGCTTAGATTCATTATCTAATTTAGTCTTCCAAACAACCTTATGAATAAATTACCTATATTACTTATATTTAGAGAAGAGGGCATTGAAGTTAAGAGAAATTACATAACTTTCCCTTGATCACACAGCTAAGTATGTGGAAACAATTAGATTCTAACCTAAGTCTGATGATAAATTTTACAACTGAGGGCTCAGAGAGGTTTAAAAAAAAACATGGGAACTCTTAAATACTGCACATTCGCGTGCAGAGAAATCCATTTAAAACTAACGCTATTTTGCATTTCAGCAAAGAATATGTTAGGATCCCATCAAAACAGTCCCTCTTTTAAAGTGACTATAATTCTCCTAATTTGTTAATTTAAAAAAATATTCTTCATTAATAGCACAAAAACATGTAATCCACCTAGGTTTTGCTACAACTTCTAAACTGATGTTGTCTAAATGCCCCTGATTTTAATGTCAGAGCAGCCATAAATAAGAAGAAATTACTGTACATGAGCATAATAAAGCTTAGTTTCATACCCAAAAGGAGAATGCAAGAGTCAGGCAGAGAACTTCTTTTACTCCTGTGAGGCAATTCTGCCAAAAATCCCTTTGGTTCTAATATGGATGAGTCAATAACACAAAAGCCACAAATTCACACAGAGCTCAATTATGCTGTGCTTGAATGAAAGTCCTCTTTTTTCCCCCATGGTTTAGCATCTATCGATTTATGTACTTCTGTAAGCTCATAAGTACTTAAGGACATGATAGAAGGAGATTTAAATTTTGTTCCTTCTAAAAATAATCATATCATGGAAAAACTTAAAACTATGATTTAAGGTGGGCTCTGTGAATCATCTTCCTCTGAATTCTCCTTTGCTTCACCACATTTAATAGTTGGGAGGTTATTCTAGCAGTACTTTTGGAGTCTTCTTGGATTCCAACAGGGACAATTGTTGAAGATTCTTATATCAGAAAACTGGCCATAAAATACAAAAACTTCCATGTAATAACTTAAGATAAGAATATTTTGAACAAAATCAAATGCAAAGGATTCCATAGATAATTTATGAAAAACACTTCTCCTTCTGGCTGAATATAACTCAATAAATATACTATTTGGTAACTATCTTAGAAGAAGATTTTAAAGTAATGATTAAAATAGTTATATAATCATGCACTCTAAATGATCTATACCTAGGTTGGGGAAGATTTGTTACCAATTTCTTTCCCTGGATATAAGATAATGCTAAGAAATCCTCACTAATTATTTGTTCATAATTAACTGTCATTCTCAACTGGGTTCTGAGTTGATCTTTCCCCAGCATTGTTCGTATTGTAATAATTATCTATCCTCAAATCACTGTTGATTGTGTCACTAAACAGATGGCTGAACTTTTGAACTGTCACACTGAGCCTTTAGAGTTTAAAGTCACATTTTTACTGGGGACTAAAGATGTGATTGCTGTTGGCCCAATATAAATGTCTTTCCATGTATATATGTGTATATATATGCAAATTTTACCACCCCCACCCCCACACAAAACATTCATTTCTTTGGTCTTTAAGTCAGAACACTATGGAGTCCTTTGAGCTTCTGCTGAACATTTAAGATGCTGCAGATTTTTTACAATTATAAGAAAGTTTAAAAAAAGTGAAAGTAAGCTTCTGCTCATGAATTTAAGTGGTGAAGCTCTCTAGATTCAGTGTTTAATCAAATATGGCCAGATTGGGAGCAACTGTGATTTCTGCCCAGATTGTAAGTAGAATTGTAAGATGATTAAAGTAAACAATTCAATAGTTACAGTTTAGCTAGAGTCCTAAATTAAGAATTTTCTTCCTAGTCTTGCTCACTTATAAAACACATAATTAAGAATTTTGCAGCTTGAGTTATATGCACACACACACTCTATCTCCCCAAAATGGCATGTCTACACCTATAGACATAATTGATAAAGCCTATATAGAAAGTTTTTCCTCATAAGGCATCCCTTTTAATACCCAGGGGGCAAATGAGTAGAACAGACCTGGATAGTAATCACCTACTTGGTGTCTGTGACCATTTTTGCTATCCAGTTTCTCTGAGCCACAGTTATCCTACCAGGGATTTCATAAATGGTTAATATAAGGTTTATTCATCCAGAAAATTAAATATAGGAAAATAATTTCCATATCATGGGGGTAGTTAGAAGTCCAGGAAATAACATACATAAATTGACTAGTATGTTCATTTGTTCATTCAATATATTTGATGAACATTTTCCACATGTCAGGAACTGTGCCAAGTCTAGGGATACAAAATATCAATACTTTGCCACGGTTGCAGAGCTAGTATGATGCCTAGCCTGTAAGATATAGTAGACATGCAATAAAGTATGTTTATTACAGTTTTATGGTCATTTGTTAGCAATTCTGAGATCCTAATACCGTATAGACTGAAATATTATTGTTCAAAGACTTGGGACAAACTCAGTTGGCAGCAAAAACTGACGTGAAAAAGTTTATATATAGTATTTATCTTACTTCCTGCAAATATCCATATGTTTTGCTGTAGAAATAATATATTTGCATATGGGATACTTCTCTAGACCCCACTGTGAATGTTATACAATAAACAGAATATGTTCTCTATTTTCTCAAATCTGAAAAGTTCTGAATTCTGAAATATATGCAATCCAAAATTTGAGAAGGGTTGTAGATGTGAACTAAAATAGTTCAACTGTCCCTACCCTCTCCCCTATCATTTTATTGGAAATAATAAGCCAAGTGCCTCATTGACATGACCCTGGCCACATGATTGTCATGGACAATCATGGGAGCTCTTATCCCCTCTTTTTTTTTCCCCAGTGACTGATCTAATAGGTGAAAAGATGAGTCCTTTTATGGGAACTGAGAGATGGAGATGGAAGAGAGCTTTTGGATTGTGAGTTTTAATAATAGAGGTATAACTGGGGCATATGGGAAGGGATTGCGGGAATACGGGCATCGGGTTAGGCAGATAAGGCTCAGCTCTCACAAAAACAACGGGAGTCCTGCTCTGGGGTTCAGCAGCCCAGGACAGTGCTTCACAACTCCCAAGAGAGTGAAAGACAGAGAGACGAAGAAGCAAAACAACACACTGTGAGTTACTAATCCTCCTAGGTGCCAGGAAGGGGCTCCTTCCCTGAGCCCCGAGATATTAAGGGGGAGTAAAATATCTGGTGCATTGCAGCTGTCTGAGAGGAGATCAGACGTCTTCCTCCCTATATTTTTTATGTAATATTTATGTAATTTAAAGTTTCTCTAAATGAATAAATAAATTTAAAAAAATAATAGAGGCATAGAGTTGCTAATATAGCAATTTCCCACCAGGTAGCAAAGACCTGTCTGAGAAGTAAACCAACACACAATTATAAAACAGAGTGGCAAACCTCTAAGAGTGGAGCCAAGGTATCTAGCTGTATGTGAATCCTTGGACTTACCAGTTACTGGAGAGAAACCCTTTGTCTAGGTAAGGAGGAGTTTGAAAAGTGTGTTTTCAACCAAAATGGAATGTAAGCTAATTAACTTTCCTCTAGGCTTTGATTATAAATATTTCATTTTGTAATTAATAGTCAATGCCTTGGCTTTAATTTTAGAAGGTTATTGGCCTTTAATAATCTTTCAAAAATGTGAAATTAATGTCTTTAATAGTTGATACTTAGAGGCCCAGTTTAGCTAGTGTCATTAATATCATCTGGTAATACATCTGATTGAAGCAGAAGGTAAACTAAATTACCACCTAAACACCATGTTTCTATTATTAAATAAGTGAATATTTAATCTCCACCAGGAAACATATTTTAATTTATGAAAATAAGTGATTACATATACTTATAAGTATTATGTATAATGGCATCTTCTTCCTTAACAGATTACTTGTGAAACCTAAAACTATATATCAATTCCATTCATATAATTAATCTCACTATCCACACTGTCTGCTAGTTAAAATATTCAAAATCTAGTGGTATAAGAGTAAAATAAAATAATTAAAATTAAATGGTATATAACTGCCCTCCTTAGGGGAAAAAAATTATCCCTAAAGATTTAAAATACATTAGGCTAGATTTTCAGTTAGCAGTAGCTTATAAAATTGAAATACAAATTGCAGGATACTGTGAAACACATAACATACGAGCACATAATGAGAATTAACTTATCTCCAATATAATTCCCATTTACTAATCTAGATTAGTAAATGCCTATTCATTCACTCATTCAACAATTTCAATTCAACTGAATTGAACATATACTGAGCATCTTTCATGAGCAACTACTATGCAAGACATTGTGGGTGACAGAGATGGACAAGTTAAGAAGCAGAGTACTCAAGGAATATAACTTATTAGGGGACTAAGGCCCATATATAAATAACAGTAATAAAAGACAGCATAAAATAAAACTACAGAAGATGTACCACAAAGTACAATTTGCACACAGAAGAGACGGGATTTGCACCTGTTCTTAGGAGTGACGTTTACTAGATAAAGACATTTGATTCAGTTGTCCAAGTGGTTCAACAAATTGAAGCCGCAAGGAAGAGTTTCCCAGGAAAGGGAATTGTGGAATTCAATTTCAGATAAAATTGCATGCATTCATGTTCCTCAGCTGCACCAGGTACAGTACAAGTTTGATGGTTTTCATCTATAAGCGCTAGTCCTTTTTTTCCCTTAGTTTGAATTTCCAGTTTACAGACTTTTTCTTCAGCTGAATTGTAACTTCTTTTAACCCATCCAGTAAGGATTTAATTTCATTGCTTTAGTTTTTATTTCTGGAATTTATATTTGAATATTTCTAATTCCCTTTTGAGTAGCTGTTCCAGGGTCCCAGCTTTATATGCAGTTCTTGGTTTATGTTTCTTCTTTGTCATGACCCAAAAACCACGACTCCTGAACTTGAGTGGGCATTCAGAACTCAGCCCTGGTATGTTTGAACCTACATTTACTTTTTCTATCTTCCTGGGTTGTTACCCTAATCGACTAAGATCTAAATGTTCTTGATAGCGGCTTCCTATTCATTTCTGGTACCTGGGAATTTCATTTTCTTTCTTTTGAGCCCAGCTCTTTATTTAAAAGTTGTTACAATTTCCTCAGATTTTTTTATGTGTTTACAGTTGATGGTGGGCAGGTAGGGGATGCAGATGCCATGAGGGTCAGGTTACCATATTGCCCAAACCAAAAGATTCCGATGATGTGTAACATTCTTTACAAAATATAAGATGCAACTGACATTGAGAAGGTGGAAGAACTATCAAGTTATCAAAATATAAAGTGTCAAAATTATTGAGGAAGATATTATAGGATGTATTTAAAGATAAATACTGTGAAAAAAAGGAACGTAGAGGATGGAATGAAAGTATCCTAGAGTAGGATAGAGGGTACATGTGAGAGAGGGCAGGAGTTGGTTCAGATCGCACATATGGAATTCAAATAAAATGTGTTTGCTAACTACCGTCAAATGAGATCAGTGGTCACAAAGAGAGAAACATGGATAGTTATGCTCAAGTTACTCAAAGAATAATGATAATAATAATGGCTACATAAGCATTATAAAGTTTTTTGACAAGATTTTATATGAAGGCTTAGTTATATTTCTCATAAAATTTTTATTTTAAAGGAACACTTTAATTCATTTTTTTAATTAGAAATGTATGTTTACAGAACAGTCATGCATAAAATCAGGATTCCCATACATCACCCTATTATTAATAACCTTGCATTGGAATGGTACATTTGTTACAATTAATGTAAGCATGTTTTTATAATTGAATTATTAATTATAAGCTATGATTTAACTTAGGATTTACTATTTGAGTTGTACAGTTCCATGATTTTTAAAAATTTCAGTCTAGTAACATATATACAACCTAAAATTTCCCCTTTTAACCACACTCAAATATATAATTCAGTGCTCTTAATTACAGTCACAAAGTTGTGCTACCATCATCACTATCCATTACCAAAACTTTTCCATCATCCAAAATAGAAGCTCTGTACATTTTAACCTTAACTCTATTTCCTATCCCCTCTGCACCCCTGGTAAACTCTATTCTAGATTCTGACTCTATGAGTTTGCTTATTCTAATATTTAAAAATCAGTGAAACATACAATATCTATCCTTTAGTGTCAGGCTTATTTTCACTCAACTTGATATCTTCAAGGTTCATCCAGGTTGTCTCATGTATCAGAACATTCACTCTTTTTAGGACTGACACCATCTTTTAGCAATTGTGAATAATGCTGCTATGAACATAGGTGTTCTGTTCCTGCTTTCCATTCTTTTGGGTATATACCTAGAAGTGGGATTGTTGGATCATATAGTTATCCTATACTAAACTTTCTAGGAACTGCTATATTGTCTTCCAGAACAGTTACACCATTTTGAATCTCCACCAGAAATGAATGAGTGTTCCTATTTCTCCACATCCTAACACTTGCAATTTTCTGTTTTTTAAAAAGGCACCATTCTAGTGGCTTTTGATTTTCATTTCCCTAATGACTGATGATGATGATGAACATCTTTTCATGTGCTTTTTGGCCATTCATATATCCTCTTTGGAGAAATGTCCAAGTATTTTGTTCATTTTTATATAGGTTAGTTGACTTATTATTCTTAAATGGAAGGATTTCTTTATATATTCTGGATATTGTACCCATTTTGGATATGTGGTTTCCAAATATTTTCTCCCATTATGTAAGTTGTTGTTTTACTTTAGTGATAAAGTCCTTTGCACAAAAGTTTTTCATTTTGATGAGGTCTCATATATATATTTTTTTCAATTGTTGTTTGTGGATTGGGTGTAAAGTCTAAGAAACCATTGCCTAACACAAGGTTCTGAAGCTTTTTTGTTACATTTTCATCTGGATATTTTATAGTTCTGGTTCTTCGATTTAGGTGTTTGATCCATTTTGAGTTATTATTTTTATATGGTGTGAGGTAGGCGTCCACCTTCATCTTTTGCAAATGGAGATCCATTTTTCCCCAAACAATTTGTAGAAGAGACTTCTTTCCCAATTGATTGGTCTTTGCCTTGTCAAAAATCAGTTTTCATGTGAATATTCTCACTTTCCTGATTTTGTGATAATCAGGGTAGGCTAAACATTTGCTATATTAGAAACCATGCATGTGTCCCCAGACCTAGTTTTTCTTCTTGGGTCTGTTTTTTAGAATGCTAGTGGTAAACCAAGTCTGATTTATTATATGACTATCCTGTATGGGAAATGACTGTAACTCTAGGTATCTTTGGTCAACCTTAAGAGATATAGCAGGGG
>PVKH010033342.1:0-12025 GCA_004027955.1 Chaetophractus vellerosus | reverse complement strand
TCTTGCTGTGTGTCCATTCTTGTGTTCCTCTCTGTCCACTTTGTCTCCCCCTGTTGCGGCGACGGGCCGAGACCGGTCACCACGCAGGTGGCTTTGCCCCGCTTGTGGGCGGCTTCTGCTTCCATTCACGGCCGGCTCCGCTTCAGTTCGCAGGTGGCTGGCTGCGCTCCGTTTGCCCGTGGCGGCTTTGCCTGGTCCGTGGCAGCTTTTTGCCCTGCCCACAGCGGCTCTGCCCGCCCATGGCGGCTTTCCCTTCTCAAGGCGGTCTGCCCGCTAGGAGAGGTCCCCGGGAACCGAACCCGGGGCCTCTCATGTGGTATACTGGCGCCCTATCCACTGGGCTATACAGCCGGCCCCTCTTCCCTATTTTAACATATGTCTCAAAGTGTAAAAATGGAGCCAACCAAATCATATATTTCAATATATCTGAAAGTATATACTGTATTAAACATAATTTATGTATTTCTGCTTTCAAAGTATTTCTTAGCATTATTCTTTGCTTTATAATGCATTCTTTGGCATTAGGTGAGGGAAGGAAGAGGTAAACTGGTTTAAAAAAATGTCATTACTCTTACTACCCAAGACTATCACTGATGTGAATTCAGAAAATTCCAACAGAGGCTGAAATATCCCAGTTCTAAAGCCATGTTTCACTTGTAAAAGCAATCTGAATATGATAGGAAGCTCTGATTAATAAATAAAAGAAGCTCCTTCTATGTATGGTATCCTGAAGGGTTACCACCCTGGGGTAAACGAACCAGATTAAGATTTGGGATGATGCTTTTTTAAATACATATAGTGAGAACATGTTAACTGATTTCTAGAAAGCTAAATGTGTTCACAGACATTTTGGAAACTCTTCACATACCTCTCAGGGATAAGAGCACCCCAATTTTAAGGCCACAGGTTCTCAAACCTTCATAGTACTTCAATATTTATTCAAACCTTCAATATCTAGGTAGCTGGCTTTTAAAAACTACAGATGCTCAGATCCCACCAACGCAATGCTGGTTTAAGTTAGTCCGGGCTGGCAGACAAGCATAGAATTTTTTTTAGTACTTTTTAAAGCTCTCCAGGTGATGCTTCCTGTGTAGACAGGGTTGAGATCCGTATACATCACCTATAGCTAAGGAATATATCCACAAAGCCCCTGGAGTGTTTTCTGACTAAAACATTTTGTTAGCACCCTCTTCATCATGGTGTAACAAGAATAAAAATCAACAGACCTAAAGTACAGTTTCAGGTTTGTCTCTAACTAGCTGAATGAACTCATACCACTAACACTCTGAACCCATTTACCCCTTAATAAAATGGGCATAACAATGCCTCCGTCACAGGGTTGTTGTGAAGACTAAATGAGGTAACATATGAAATATGTCTAGAGTGTTTTCTAGAGTATTAATGATAACCCATACGAGCGAACATATTTCCTGTTTAAAAGTCAATACCTATGAGAGTCCACAGCACTTTAATAACACCATCTTCATGACACTTGGTGTACTGCACCATATTCATCAATTTAATCTTTTTTTTTTTGCTGTAAACTCCGAATGAACAAGGACTGTGTCTTATTGGTCTTGATATCACCAAAGGATACCAAGGACAGTGTCACAAAACAGGTCTGCTACTCTCAAAAATATTAGTCTGGTAGTCTTGGCTTGATAAAAACACAAAACTTAAATTGTCCAGAATAACAAAAAGGTCTGAATGTTCTTAATACTCCATGAAAATCCTCTCAACTAGACTTCTGATAAGAATTAGCAAACAATTCATCTCTGGCAAGAGCCTGGAAAGCTCTTTTGCTAGTCAAGGATTGACAGAATTTTGAGATTAAGACATCTAAGACTCCCTTGCACGAAAAGCAAACTTCAACTGGAAGACCATCCAAAAAAGCATCTGTAGGCAAAATCTGGAGCTAATCTCTCAACTTCAAAGTTTAACACTCTTTATGTTGAATTGGTTTTAAAGATTCAGGTTTTACCATAGAAAACTTGATATTTTTGCATTTAATCATGCTTAAAGTATTGCTGAAATAGTAACGGGAGATGTTCAAAATAAACTAGTGCAAAAAATGTCCTGGTCACCAAAATGAAGATGAACTCCTATCTGTATATAATTCTTTCCTGGATTTAACAAAATCATAAAATGCAGTCTGTATTTTTCTGTCTAAAGTTTGCCTCATTTAACTGCCTAGTAAAGGTCTATACTTAGGGTCAACCTGCCACTACCACCCATTTATTTTCTTTAATATCTGAAAAAATAAAACCAGTTGCATATCATATAATCAAGACTATCTTCTACTAATCCCTAATAACTCTTTTAGACACAGTGCCTAAAAACTTTGTGATGGAGAACCTGCAACTCTTTTTATGTCCCTTCATAGTCAATTTTACCAAATCCCTTCTAGGAAGCAGACTTTATTTGCCCCATGCAGGTGATGATGGTTGTCTTTTTTTCCTGTCCTAGTTGCAGTTAAAGTAGTCTTATACTCCACCTATACTTTCTCCCTTCACATTTCATAATTCTGCTTGTTTTTTTTTTGTTGTTGTTGTTGTTTTTGTTTTTTGGTACTTGGCAGCTACAATAAATCCTAGGATATGCACATTTGGATGTTTTCCAGTATTCTGCCCTAAAATCTTTAACCCTCCACAAAAGAATAGCAAATGAAGTGAAAAAGCAGTGATATGTAAACTAAAGATGGATAAGATTACAACAGAGGAAACATAGTAAAGAAACTATCCTCTTACCAATATGACTGAATCCTTGTTAATTCTTTAAAGCACTTACAAGAATATAAAAAACAGCCATGCCAGGGTCAATCAAATGTTAAAAAAAAAAAAAAGTTTAACAAAAGACAAAAACTTCCTCAATCTCATTAAGAATTAAAATGTCTTTCTGGAAGGTGACAACTGTGTTTAATTGGGCAAGTCTTAGTTTTTTCATTTACAAAGAAGTTGGATCTTTGAGTTATAGGAAGAAAAAGTCAATAAGAGAAAACTATTTTAACCTTGTCTCTAAACCTACTACTTTCTAAAACTCGGAAGAAAAATCATGCAGTTACCTATTATAAACAATTCTTTATGGTGCTTCTATCACTGGTCAACTTTTAAAATAGTATCTCTCTACAAATTCACTTTTTCAATTGCAATAAATTTTAAACAAAATGTCTTCCATGTATATTGCCAAATATAAAAATCACTATTAAAATGTTAGTTTCTAAATTATAGGGTTTGAGGAAACTTTTTCCCCTTACACCAGTATTCAGAAGCAAGTGAGAAGACAGAGGAGCTAGGCTGATGGCAATTCAACTAACACCTTTATCACCGGTAAAGCTACACTGGAAGCCATAACCTAGAACTAGTCCAAGTGGGCTTCCTAACACCACACCATAATTATCCAAACTCAGCAATGGAGCACTAGACAACCAATGATCTCCTGAAAAGGGAAGAGTCTATTCCTCGTGGCCTCCTAAAGAAGCAGAGCAGATTAAATGCTTTTTGCAAGAGTCGGACTCCTCAAAAGAGAAAGATAGGAAAGGGGCTGAGCCATCATACTCCATTAGTTTCCTCTTACAAACACATGAAACAAAGTCAAGAGTGAGGAGGTGGGACAATAGGTGCAAGTAAGACTATTTTTATGCCTTCTTAAAAACAGAAGGCAATCTAATGTCACATACCAATTTACCCAGAGTTTTAAGTACAAGTTTTATTTTAATTACACTTGTTAGTAAAATGGCCTCAAACTGTGCATGCAGATATAACCATGGAAAATACAAACATTCCATTAATTTAAATACCTGTAAGTCTTAAGAATATGAGAAAATACAGAATTCAATCAAGTTACGAGGTCTTTAAAGTTAAATGGGAAAAATATTTTCATTATCTTGGAATCCCATCAAATTCACGACTTTGAATTAGGAAGTAGGTGTAAATTGAGGCTAGGAACTAGGAACCAACTTCCCCTTAAAGAGACAGGCTGGTCACTGAGAAGACTGGCTTTGGATGTCACACCTGGCCCAAATTGCTTACCGTAAGTACTTCTCCTAACTGGGATGATAAGTACCTACTAAGGAAGACAAATTATCTTTCAAAACCAAAAAAAAAAAAAAATTAATAAACAAGAACGAAAAGATTTAAGAGAAAATCATAAAACGAGTATCTGTGTTAAAACTCTGTATTATTTTACATACTTGTAATGCTTAAGAGAACTGGCCTATTAAAACTGACAACCTTGTAAGACCAATTTAAAATGTTAGTAATTAGACTTTTTAAAATTCGAATCTGAACAATGAAACATCTAAAAGAACCTTAGGCTCAGACAAACGAAGTTAAGGAAACACTGTTAAGTTAAATACAGTTTAAATTGCTTGAAGATGTTTATGTTAATCTAATTCATAAGATGTTTATGTTGAAAAATCAAATTCCAAGATAAAACAGACTTTTTCACAGAATAAGTGAACATAAAATCCCAAGAATCAGGCTTCTTTGATTATAACTTTAATTTTAAATAGTATAAACCTTTTCTACCTACAAAAACCACCCTTTAGGATACCAGGAAAAAATTCTATACAATCTAATTTCACCAAAAATTGGCATTTTGAAGACATTTCTTGCTATAAGGGAAATACCATCTACTGTTTATGATGACTGTGCACATGAAACATAAAATATTTAAAGCAGAAAGGTATTAAAAGACCGAGAACAGAAACTTAACCAATTAAAATATTTATCCCTATATTACTAGCCGGAATTCCTTAAATCAATCATACTATAATACTCCAGGTCTCAGGGTGAAGAGTCTCCTATTAAAGGCAAATCTAAGCAGTAAACAAGCTTTTAAAATCCTCAGGGTTTTTATTGAAATTGGCTTTCCTAACATACAATCCTTTTGCAGATATTACATTTCTCTCAAGCGTCTAAAAGCATTTTTCTATAACCGTTTAAAAGTTTTATAAACCTGTCCCCAGTTTTCTCAAAAAGTCAAAGATTCTCAAAGTATCAAGCCCTAATTTTAACTGACATAACCGTCCTTACTGCATCGAGTATGTTAGCCAAACATTTCCCCCCAAATGGTTAAAGATTTGTTAGAATGAAAAGCTAACTCAAGAAGAGTGGTTTTCTCTAGCTGTGTTCACAGAAGTAGCACTAACTTTTACATTCGTGTTCGGGCGTAAAACTTTTTGTATATAAACTTTCTCCCCACGTTTGGCACAATCCAGATACAAAATGATAGCTAAAATATCTGCAGCCTCCAACCTTTTGTTTGCTTTCAGTGCATAGATCTTTCTGAGTATCAATCTGCTAAAAACACAACGTCCGTGACGAATGGTACCAGGGCAAGTCGAACCTAAGTCACTGGTCCTTTCTTACCCCCAATCTGTCTACCGCACGCTTTTCCTGGACGCACTCGGGCCCTCGAGCATTCCCACACTGGCTTCCTAAGCCCACTCGTTTCTCTTCACCCACTTCCCCGGACCGACCCAGAGTCTGCCCCGCGCCTCCCGAGCCCGAGGGCTGGGCGCACGGAGAGTCGGTCTCGAGCCCCAGCAACTGGGTCAGGCCCCCAGCCCCGGCGAGGCTGCGTCGCGGGGGAGGGAGCGAGGCGGGAAAGCCGGAGCGCGGCGAGGGGCCCCCTCCCGCGCTCACACCCCCTTCCGGCACCCCTCCCCCTGCATTGTGCGAGCGGGTCCCAGGCCGCAGCCCGCCCGGCACCCCTCAGGGCCCGCCCGCCCTCCCGGCCGAGGTCTGCGCCGGCCGAGGCCGCCACACAAAGCCCGCGGGGCCGGCCCCGGCAGCACCGAGGGACGGGGAGAAGGAGCGCGCTGACTGACTTACGGGGCTACTGCGGCCGCGCTGCCTCAGCCGGGGACACCGACCGTTGGGCACACGGCGGCGTCGCTCTGGGCCGTCTTCCCCTCCTCCGCCTCCGGTGGCGGCAACCTCTTCGTTCTCCACCTGCCTCCCTCCCCCCCACCCCACCTCCTCCTTCTCCTCCCCCTCCTCCTCCGAACCACCGAAGTACCGAGGGTGAGACACAGAGACTCACAACAACATGGCTGCCGCCGCCGCCTCCCCTCCCCGCCCCTCCCCCCGCCCACCGGGCCCGCGCGGTGCACTGCGGGAGAAAGGGGGGGAGAGCCACTCACCGAGGCGCGACTCCGCTCAGTGGTTTCCGCCCCTTCTCCCGCGCCCGGGGAGCGGCGGGCGGGAGCTCTGCGCGTGCGCACGTCCCGTGCGCCCTCACGTTCTCGGCCGTCACCTCGACGCGCACGCCCCGGCCTTCCCCATGCGGGCTCGCCGCCAGCTCGGGGCCTCTGCGGCCCGCGCTCCCCTACTCAGAGCCGCGGCGGCGGGAGCGCGCGCGGAGCTCGGACGGCGCAGGCGTGGAGTCCGAACGCGGCGTGGGGCCGAGCCTCCGAATTCGCTGACTGCGGCCTCCCCCGGGGCTCATTGTTCTCCCCCAGCTGCCCGTGCGGGGTTCGGCGGCGCGCTCCCCGCCGCGTGTCCTCCGCCCCTTTCGCTTCCGGGGTGCTGGCACCCACGGGAGCCGACGTTACCCCAGGCCGCTGGGCCTCGCCCTCTCCTCCCAGCTAGACGGTGCGGGCGCGTCTTGAAAGATGTGCGGGTCTCCTAGTCCTTTCTCCGCGAACAGGTGGAGCCCGCTCTCAGCTCACTGCCGGCCGCCGGTGCTGGGACGGGGTGGGCACAAAGGAACCTCCCGTCGGTTTCCAGCTGGGCCACTGGTCTTCACTCGCTGCTGGTTTTCGTCCCGGCAGCCCGCCTTCGCTGAGCGGGCTCCCCTCCCCGAGTTACAGGGTGGATGGAGACGCCAAAAGGTCGCGTGGAGGCGCAGCCGTCTCCTGGCCCGGTCCCACTGGTGGTGGTGATTCCAGAGCTGTGGCACAACTGGGACGTCTCCCTCCTTGTCACACAGCTGTAATGTAGTGGAACCCGGGCACCGTGCCCTTCCTGTTCGCGATGGCCTTGCACAGCCCTCCTTATGCCTGCACTTTGCAAACATTCGGTGCCGTGGAGTTTGCTTAGTGTGTATGCCTTCCCTGGACGAGTGTAAACCACGAAGACGGGGACCATGTGTGGTTTATTCCATACCGTGTGCGCCACTCCCCACCCCACCCCACGCCTGTGCTTTCGTTCAGTGTTTAATGGTCATTTCTAGAACGAATGTGCTCTTCGATTTTTAATTATTACCAAAAATCTTACGAAGTTGAAACCATCTGAACCCTTTGCCTCCTGCCCAAGGCTCAGGCTTCTAGATATTCCCACTTGAATATTCTTCCTGGCACCAAACTTTAAAAACTGAGCTCACAAGCCTTGCATTATCTCACAGCGACGGTGCCACCGCCTATTCAGTCCCTGAAACTGATCCTTGGAACCGTCCTTGTCTTCTTCACCTATCTATATGGGTAACTTGCCAAACCTTGCAAAGTTTTACTTCCTAAATATTTCTGGAGGTCATCTCTTCCTCTGCTTCCCTCTAATACTAGCCTTCTCAGGTCTGGATTTCTGGGTGAAAATAGGTGGACCCATCAGAGTATGGGATTTTGACTAAGAGACTTCAGTCTTTCCCTGGGAAGTCTCTTGAGTCTAGAAGAGTGAAGTTGAGAGAGAAGAGGACCGTGCTGATGGTGTTTTTCTTCCACTTTGTTTCTGTGCCTGGCTGGTTGTCTCTACTCTTGGATTCCGAGGCACATTCCTGGATCCTCATAATAAATTCTGCTTTTTTGCATAAACAGGTAAAGTGAGTCTTTCACAACCAAAAGTCCTAACTAAAATCTGTGTGTACACGACTATAGTTGTTATTTACTTAATGTTTACAACACGAGCACCAAAACACTTTCCATACCTTGTTTCATTTAATGCTCCCAATGTCTGTCCATAAGCAGCTGCCCGGGGCCCCACGTGTAGGAGGATCCCACAATTGGTTTAAGGCTCTGTTGTCGCTGTATTGAAATTCTTAATAGTTTTTTAACAAGGCACCCCTGTTTCATTTTGTACTGGACTCCACAAATTAGGTAGCAGGCCCAGCCTATGCAGTATTATCTCTAATTGACAAAAAGATTCTTTATAGTCAGACATTACTTGGCACCTTTGAAATTGAAATAGACATTTGTAAATATCCAAGTAAGGGACATAGTATACAACACTTGCCAAGCAAATTTGACCACAGAAGACTCCCCACCCCCCCCCACCCCCCGGAGAATCTCTTAAACAGCTTTTGTGCCCTACAGAACACAGAATAAAGCGAAACCCTTTAGTGACCCAACTCTGCCCATCTCCCTGTCTGAGAGTCAGTGTCTACTTGTGGTCCCCTCTGCACAGTGAACAGGTTCTTGCTTCTGCACCTTCACATATGCTTTGCAATCTGGCCATGCTCATTAAGCACCTTCTGATTATAATTGGCTTCTCCGGCAGATTTACATACAATGAGAACATGTATTCCTCAGCTAATATAAATATCTGGTCTGCTTGATAGCTCAGGTGGACGTTGCGATTGACGCCTCAACAGCCACTCTAATCACCTCAGAGCTTGTTAGAATGCAGAATCTTGGCCCCACTCCAAGCCTACTGAATCAGAATCTGCATTTTAACAAGGTTCCTGGGTAATTCTTGTGCACAATTAAGTTTGTGCATGACAAGCATTGGTAAGCCAATCACAATAATTCCCACCTGCTTGGTTTGGTAATGGGTGTGCCTTACGCATTTTGAGCCAGTGAGACACAAAGAGATGCCAGCTCAGAGAAGCCAGTCTCTCTCCCCTTCTGGATATCAACAAGAAAACATGTTGCCCCAGTTCCCGCTGGCAGGCATCGTAAGACCACAGGGGAAACCAGACTGTGGCTGAGATTGCTGGATTGCTAATAGCCTGGCCAGAATCCACCCTCCCCTTGCTGCTGGGCTGGTGGAGGCACACCATGGAATGAATGCCGGACTTTCCAACAACACGCACTGCATTCTGAGAACATGTCTGCCTGGCCTGTTGAGACAAATGGTTGTCAACCAGAGTTACACGTTACGATCACCTGGGGAGCATTGGGACTTTGATTTAATGAGTCCGGGCTGAAGCCTGGACATAGGTATTTTTAAAAAGTTCCTCATTGGTTATAATGTATAGCCGTGATTGAGAACTACCAATTTAGATCACACCCTAGAGCATAATGCCTCTTTAATATGCAAGTGCCCCCTTCTCACTGGGCTATGACATGTCTTGTAAACTCCTTTTATAACTTTGTTTTTTGTTTGAAATAGAAATAATACAGAGCTTTTATTAAAAAGTTCAAGAAATCCAGAAAAGTTTGAATCATCCCAGTTTTAAAATCACAGAAATGCTACTATCCACATTTGAATACCATTATGTATATAAATATAGATAGCAGGATGGAGAGAGAGAGAAATGTAGATACTGCAACAGATAAAGGAATAGGCTCATTCTGCACGTTATTTTAAAAGCAAAGTATTTTGACACATAGTATTGAATTCATTCTTATTTGAATTTAACAAAACAAAAAACTGAAATAACTGTTCAATGTATATTTCTTCATCACAAGAGATACTGATTCATAAAAAAGTTTAAACAAAATTAAAAAGCAATAGGAGAGAGTAACTTTTTCGAACTACCTGTTTCAGTATTGCTTAGTGTGATAGTTGAATTTTTTACCCCAGGGGAAAAAAATCTTAATGCCATTCCTGTGAGTGTAAACCCATTGTAAATAGAATCTCTTGAAGATGTTATTTTTAGTTAAGGTATGGCCCAATGAATGAGACAGGGTCTTAATCCAGTTTATTGGAGTCCTTTAGAAGCAGAAATAATTCAGAAATAGTGAGAGAAAGCCACAGGAAGGAACCCAGAAGCCAGAAGCCAACAGAACCTGGAGGGGAGAGAAGACATGTGACAGGAAAACCAGGGAACCCAAGGATTGCTATCCAGTCAGAATGCTACCAACCCTGGCAGGAAGCAAGCCTTCCAGCCTCTGAAACTGGGAGCCAATAAATTCCTGTTGTTAAGCCAACCAAATTGTGTGGTGTTTATCATAGCAGCTGGGAAACTAGACAGTCAGTACTGACTTCCTTGTCGGAAAAGATAGATTAGCACTCCTCCACTTCCTTCCCCTGGCCTCTTCATTTTTTGCTTATATTATTTTTACTTTGTCAGGGTTTATAACATTTCCATTCTACTTTTATCCATCACCTCCCCTATTGACTTGTTTTAATTTCAGTATTTACATGTATTCACTGTTCACTGCATCTCCATTTCTGACTTCATTTTGATTTGGTTATAGGGGGGTTGCCTTGGATCAGTTAGCCTTTACCGGTGCTACAAACCACTCCTAAAACTTAGTGGCTTAAAACAACCGTCCTTTAGTAGATCATAGTTCTGTGGGTTGGTAAATTGGGCTGGACTCCACATGTGTGATTGCAATCAACCAGTGACTTGGCCGGGGCAGGATAGTTTAGGATGGCTTCACCTGTGCCTGGCTGTTGGCAGGCTGTCAGCCAAGGCAACCTGGAGCGACTCCAGCAAGCTAGCTCTGGCTTGTTCACATGGTGGCAGTCAGTGCGAATGGAACCTGCAAGCCGTCTGGAGAGAGGCCGTGGCTCAGCACTCACCTAGTGTCTCTTTCACCACAATTTCTCGGTTAAAGCAAACCGTAAGGCCAGTCCATATTCAAAAGACGAAGAAACATTATGTTTTGACAGGAAGAACTACAAAGAATTTGTGTCCATTTGCAACCTCTCGTGATAGCTTCATATCCCTAAGTAATTTCATGTTTGAAAATATCTTCCTGTTTCCTTTAAACTTAAAAAACTATCCTTGGGCCTCTTTTTCCCCTCAAAACTTTGTAGACATTGCTCTATTGTGTTTTGGAAAAGTCTGAGGCTAGCTTGATTTTAAACTCCTTGAGAATTTTTTCTCTACTTTTGAAGTTCAATACCTTAGTTATGATGTGTCTCAATGCCAATCATTCTCTAACAGATTATCGTGGTATTACAGTATACCTCTGATATTTGAAAATTAACTCTTTTTATCGTTTCAGGGAAAAACATATCTCTAAATTTTTTTTTCTGACTGATAGATTTTCTACTTCAGGGACAACTATTATTCTTCTTTAAAACATCTTTGTGCTCCACGTGTATAGTCTTCTTGCTAATGCTTTATTATCTTTGTCTTTTCCCCCATGTTGTTAATTCAGTTTTTTTTGTTTTTTTTTTTTAAGATTTATTTATTTTATTACATATCTCCCCTTCCCCCCGCTGCGGCGACGCGCCGAGAGTGGTCACTGCGCAGGTGCGGCTTTCCCCGCTTGTGGGCGGTCTCTGCGTCCGTTCACGGCCGGCGCTTGATTCAGTTCGCGGGTGGCTGGCTGCGCTCCATCCGCAGGCGACCTGCCCTGCCCGTGGCGGCTCTTGTCCTGTCGGTGGCAGCTTCTTGCCCTGCCCACGGCGGCTCCGGCCCGCCCATGGCGGCTTGCCATTCTCAAGGCGGTCTGCCCGCTAGGAGAGGTCCCCGGGAATCGAACCCAGGGCCTCCCATGTGGTATGCCAGCGCCTAATTCAGTTTTTTGATGAAATGTTAACGGTGTTGTTTTGGTTTCATTGTTTCCTTAGTTCTGCAATCATCCCCTTCATCTCATTTTGATGCTTTTATTGTTTCTCAGCCCCAGCTTTGTGATGCCAAGTTTGGGATTCTGCAAACTGCCTGTTTTAGTTTCCTGGCTGCTGAAACAAATACCATACAATTGGTTGGCTTGAATAATGGGAACTTATTGGCTCACAGTTTCAGAGACTAGAAAGCTCGCTTCTGCCCAGGGTCGGTGTAGTGGTTTGAGTTTGAATTAATTATGAATTCCAAAAATATAAGTTAGATTATGTTTGTAAGCTCATCTGTTCATCTGGGCATGATTGAGTTGTGAGTGGGGCGTTGATTGCCACGTCAGTGAGACGTTGAGCCCCGCCCCTCGGTGGGGGTGGTCTCAAGTATGGAAGGCTAGATAAGAGGCAGCAGAGAG
>PVKH010033341.1:0-12027 GCA_004027955.1 Chaetophractus vellerosus | reverse complement strand
CTGTAACTGCAGTCATAGTAAACATTGTTGTTTGTTGATGTTGGCACTCCAGGAAGGGCATATCAAGTGCAAAAGGCCGCTTAGACCATGCGGTTCGTATCACATACCTGGAACATATGGTTTGTATTGTCCTTGCCTAACTTTCTTTAAAGGGCATTCATCTTGGTTTTCTTTTGAAAATGCCATACTTTTATTTCTGGATCTATTAGAAAGGTTTTTTTTTTGTTTTGCTTTGTTTTTTTTTTCATCCTTCATAAATTTCTGGCAGAGTTTTGAGATATACCATTACAAATTTTAGTATAAGAAATTGGGAAAACTTGAAAGGAAGCACTTTCAAACCAAATACAGGATAAGATTGTTTTCTCTGTCTGCCAAGTATTCCAGATATTCCCTTAAATCAGTAAAAATCTAAAGACTGAGTTTGATTTAACAAATAATATATATGGAATATTTTTCAGTAGAGTCTAGAGCTTGCTGCATTCAGTGCATTCAGAACTGTGTCCAGCATCTTTCTTATTCCTTGGAGTGGTATTGGAAGTCTTCCAGGAGAATTTTCATTGACTTTTCTTTCAATCAAGAGAGGAAAGTTTAACTGTACTAGCTTTCAACACTTAACCTATGACTGAGAATATTATTTTTGAATGCATCAAAACTAATTTTGGTTTTCTTTTTATTATGTTTCACTAAATCATAGACGATATCTTGCCTCTTCCTCATTTCACTGCTAGTTAGTAGGATGGCAACTTGCTGGAGCTGCACTCCTGGTCCTCCTAGTTAAAATAACTTTGCTTCAAATCCCTGTTCTGCCATTTGCAACTATGTGAACGTGGGCACATTTGTTTTGCCTCTTTGAATCTATTTTACTGTCTCTAAAATTGGGCTGATACCTGTTTTATGGCATTGTGACAAATATTAAAGTGGATAATGTGTATTCAAAGCATCTTACCATGTCTGAGATATTGTGTTTAACCTATCTGAGTCCTTTTCAATGAGAATTACAATGTGCATGTGTGAATTTTTCCATGAGATGGTTCTCTGTATAAGACCTGAACATGAGAATTTTTACCCTCTATCTCCATAAACAAATACAACATGTGGGCCTGGACATATGTATTATACACACACCCCATGCTAGCTGTGTTCAATCTTGACTCTTTCTCTGCATATTCTTACACCTGGCCAATGTTGCCTTAAAACTAATTTGAGTTCTTAAAACAAAATTAACACAATGTCCTAGACGGTGGCAGGGAGTCTTTTTTTTTCCTCCTAAAAGTTGAAATTGGGTCATATTGTGCACTGTGCCCCGAATCGAATCGATTAAGAAGTTCAAGGATTGTGTGTTTTTGCCTTCAAAGGAATGTTATCTCCCCTGGGAGACTCCTTTAGTATTCAAATGAGGACACTTATTTTTGAGCATCTTCCCAAGAGCCAGACTGGACAGATGTTTCTTAAAATGCATTGCTGGAAACAACTGAAACTAGAATTTAAAAAAGAGAACAATCTAATCTGGATTTAGTCTTTTATTTTAAAGGCTGAGTCCAAAATTTGTCGTATAATAAAGGGGAGCATGGTGGTCATCAGCATTTTCTTTAAACAAAAAGCGACTTATGTTAAGGTACTGTTTGGGGGAAGATTTCAGTCTGAAAATGAAAATTGGTGCATTTATACTGGCCTGTTTCCCTCCTGTGGCTGTGATATCCCTTTGAATTCTTGAACACCTCCAATCAATATGTTTCTCCTATGTTGTTAGCTTTACACAGTACTTGAACAAGCCTGCCATTCAGTCAATTTAAAAATAGGCCATTTATGGTTAAAAAAAAAACAACCCAACTGCTCAACTGGTTGATTGACATTATATAAACCATATTATTGGCTGGTTTCCAAATTGTTCCTGTTATGTTTGTTCCCTTGATATAGACATACACTCAGCCTGTTGCACATGCAGTGTTTGCCCACAGGAATTCTTTGGAACCCCAACAAAATGGAAACATTGAGGCTGTGTGCATTGTAAGCTTCTGGCTGTCGGTTTTGTTCATGGAACTTTCAAAAAAGCTTTTTCCCCCAAAACTTTACGAACAACTTTACGAAATAGTAGAAAAAGACCATTTCTTCCATTGGGCCCACCTTCCTCTTTACTATCATTCCAAACACAATGCACCTCCCTCCCCTTCCACATTTATACACATCTTTGTAGAGGCCTTTTTGCTGACGTTAAAAGATGGTTCCTTTCATCTTTTGCCTTTGTTTTCCTTCACTGCCAAATAAAAGCTTTCTCTTGAAGGCTTCAAAATATAAGGGTGGCTTTTTATAAGCTCAATCCACTGGAATAAAATTGCAATACCTTCGTCCTTGAAAATATCAGGACAGAAGGACATCCTGACAGCCAGCTCCTGGTGCAAAGAAAGCCCATCCACGGAATCGCATCATTGCAGGTGCAGAAATTTGCTCAAAATGATCTCAGGCTGGGGGAAGCTGACCACTGTTTTCCCCTCTCTAGAATCTTGAATTTTGTGAATATTGTCTAAACACATGCATATTAATCATATGCCCACAGAGAGCAGGAAAATTCTTTGAATGAAAACATTCATTGTGAAATAAATGAGTATAATTATAATTCATAGGGGCACTTTAGTCAAAGAGCAATTTGTAACCCATAAAATCAAAACACAGCAGGCACTCTTAATATTTTTCAAAATAACTGTCTTCTTCCTAAATGGTTTCCCATTAATCTAATGTTGTCCCCCCCCGCCCTTATTCTTATATTGTTTTACTCCAACATATCTAGAAATAGCTATAATTTAGTATTAATCTACAAACTATATGGTCCAGTGTCTTTGCTTGAGGTTAGTCAAACAGGGTGAGATGGATGAGGATTGTTTTACTGTGCCTGGTACCATAGCTTGGGACCATAGTACTTTGCTTGCCCCTGCAGTGTGGACTTTCAGTATGAGTCCATGAAGGGAAGGGCAGGAACATGGGCTTCACAGTAAGAAAGACATGGGTTCCAATCTTGGTTGCACCTTCAGTATATGACACTGGACAAGTTATTTAGCTTCTCTGAGCTCCATATTCCTCATCTGTAAAATAGAGGTGGCTTGAAAAATGGTTGTGAGGAGAAATGATAATATACAATATACAGTTCTTGACATGTAATGAATGTTTTTATTTGTGCAAAGACTTGTGTTTGTTGGCAATGAACAGATGTGTAGGGAGTGGTCCAGTTATTATAGCTGTGTACCAAATTACACAAAACTTGGTAGCTTAAAAAAAAAAGATTTATTATGCTCATGGATTCTGTGGTTTAAGAATTCAGACAGGGCACAGTAGAAATGACTTTCCTCTGCTCCGTAGTGTCTGGGGCTCAGTAACAAGACCTGGAAGTGGGTAGCTGGAATCATCTGAAAGCCCACTTATTTGCACGCCTCCTGGTTGCTGTTGGGAAGACTGGGACATGTAGGCGAGGTTACAGCTAGGTCTCCTCAGGCATCTTTCTCTATCTGAATGTGCTTCTCCACATGTTCCCTCTGGCATGTAGCTTCTGAGTAGTTGGAACTCTTTCACCTTGGCTCAGGGCATAAAAAGCACCCTTCTAAGAAAGAGGGTGGGGAGGAAGAAAGAAGGGAGAGACCACCGGGAGGAGAGCTGGAGGAAGCTGTATCCTTTTTATGGCCTAGTCTTAGAAGTCACATCCTCACTTCCTGCCTCCTCTTTTGGCCAGTGCAGCCCCTAAACTCCACCAAGGCTCAACAGAAGGGAATGTAAACCCCTGCCTCTCAGTGGAAGGAGCATCCTTGTTACAAGCATTTGTGGGACGTGATATGTACATTTTTGGAAAATACAATCTGCCACAAGGAATAATGAAGCCAACTTTCTTATCTGAAGCAGGATCATTTTATTGTTTACTTTTATTTGTTTTGTTTGTTTGTTTGTTTGTTTTTGTTTTTCCTCTAACAAAGAGTAGAGATACATTCCGAGAGGCCCAATGGAGATAGTTCTGGTGGGTTATTAATGCCAGGATGAAGAAAGTGGGCTGTGTTTTTAGGGAATGGAAGGTCACTGGAATTTTCTTTTAATTTCATTATTTTTTCTGAGAAAGGGGTTGACTTCATGAAAGAGATGCCTACCCAATTTATGTAGTCACATTTCTCAGAGAAGCCTACTTTCTAAGGTCTCAGATTCTCCCCCATATTTCTGTAAACATGCCTTTCAAATCTGACAGTCAAATCATGAATCCAAAGTCAGATTCAAATAGAATTGATAAGAATCCCATATGAGAGACATCATAACATATGCAAAAATGCAGCTTTGTGCCTTTTGCCCCAAAATGGTGTGCCTTATTGAACCAGGCCCACCTATTCTTGAAAAAAATATTCTTTATATTCCTTCCATGAAAACTAAGTCTTGGGAAATCATTGCAGACCCATTAAAGCAATGATTTGAAGTGTTGCTGTTGGAATTACAATAACAGTAATCTATCTGGAAGTCATAGCCTTGAATGCTAAAAACCACAAATACTATAAACAAACCAGTAACCCCTCCCCTAACAAACAAACAAAAACAAACAAAACCCCAAAACAATCATGGTAAGGCTGGCTGAGAAGGCCTGAGGAGAGCTAAAGTAGAGAATGTCTAATCTGTGCACTTTAAAAAGTGGGGGGGAAAAAAACAAAAACAAATCCTGATTTAATAATACTAAATCTCTGACATATAATAGCATACTCTTGAAGACCTTTTCTGTTTTGGCCTCCTTAATTTTCCTCAAATGCAATATTCTGTTCAATGTTTTAATAAGGTAAGAGCTTAGAAATCATCTGCTATGAGGAGGATAATATTTTCTCTGAACTTTTGACAAAGAAATTCCCATGGGTGTAAGTTAAGGGTAGAAAAATAGTGTTAATTATTTAAAGCTCAAGTTCAGGCTCCCTCTGTGGGACCTCCTGTTGTTAGTTTTTGTTTGTCATGCTAAGTGCATGTACCCTGGCAGGGGTTAGATTCTCACTTAATTTACATTCTTACTTAGGCTTCTCCAGTATTAAAGCAACACTTGCTATTTGCCTAAATATAATGTGTGTTTATAGTGTTTTGGTGAACCACATACATTCTATATCTTGTTGTGGCCAGTTTTTTGCTAAATGACAAATATTCCCCCTTACTGCTGTTTTACTCTCTTGTTAAATATGATACATACATGTTATATGATATGTGATTTGAAATGATGACATTTTTATATTTAAGGAGTTTTTTTATGTCATCACATTATTGTGGAAATGTACTCAGAACTTTTTGGATGTCATTGTGCATTGAGTTATTCTACAGTGGCCTGTTGTCAAGCACCTTTTAGAGTCTAAACACTGTATTAAGTCCCAAGAATATAATAACTAAAACAATAGATATTATGCTTTTTAAGGGGGAAGGGTGATCATGGAACAGATATTGCTATTGTTGCTTTTCTATTCAACATTTTTCTAGAAGCAATAATGACAATAGTGAAAAGAATTTACATGCATGGATGAGGAATTTAAGGTGATCTTTAAAACAATGTTTGCAATGGAGTATCTCTACAAAAACCAGCTTACCTATGGCCCATGCACCCTCCTAAAAACTGGGAGCCTTGCTCCAGCATTTTCCTGCTGCGATCCTGGTCCTTGTTAAAGAAGCAGCTTCCCCAGTCTATTTAAGGGAAGACCTGTGGGGAGAGGGAGAGTGATCAGACTGAGCAATAGAGCTTTTCAAGGTACAGTGCTTTTCCTAGTGAAAAGGATAAAACTACAAATAACAGGAATATCTTAAGTTGGAGCATGTTTTTCAAAACTAGCCTTTTCGCAAATATGTGTAACCCACTATATCATTTTTTTTCTCTTTTATTTTGCTTACCTGCTATAGTTTCTTCAATATATTTTTATTTGCATTAACAACTATGTTCTTTAAGGAAAAACTATGTAAAAATGTTTGGTGTGGTTCTAGGGATGTTATTACCATTAAATGAAAATTAATTCTTAATATCTGTTAGAGTTCCTCAGCACTGAGAGTTTGGGTCTTTGGGTGATGGGGCAGGGACACTGAGGAAACACTGGCATGAGCGGTTGGGGATAATGCAGACCTTCACAGGGATCTACAGGCTGGACATGGAGGGCAGCTTGGGGGCACTAGCAGAGCGAGCAGATGGATAGAGAAGAGAAGGATATCTGTCCAAAGGTGACTCTTTCAAAGTTTTGGACCTAGAAAATGCAGTAGCACACTTTCTTTCTCTCCTCCCCCGTCCTCCATGATCCTGATCCTTTCACAGCATGGCTTCCTCTTTCTCTGTCCGATCCTGAAACTCTTTGTTAATACACTGAGGCCTGTAATTCAACTACATGATGGGTTTTGAAGACTTTGATGGGATAGCCTGGGAAAATGTAACCTTGTTCCATGAAAAATGAGCTCTGAATTTCATATAATGTATTTATATAAACAGATGTCTACCTTAGGTTGTTCTGGGGATTGAAAGATATAAATATAGATGTATGTGTGTGTGTATCTACATAAAGCTAAATGACACTATAGAAAGTATATGGATTTCCGTACATGTTCTGGATATTGTCATAAAGAAATAGATTGGTATAAATATGAAATTGCTTGTGAATTTAACATTTTTTGAAATTTTGCCTTCAAGAGATTTTGAATCTCATGATCACACATACATGGAAAGGTGGGCAGGCACTCACGTTGTCAAGGAGAAAGAATCAGCAGGGAGAAGAACTAGCTGAGAAAAGCATGCCCTGAGAGTCTTAGTCCTTTCTGCTTTGAGGAATAAAGGAAGGGAAGAGATGTAATTAAACCTGTAGAGAATTATGTTTCCTAAGGTGTATTTTAATTAGCTTTCCTCCTATCTGCAGTTCTTTTTTAATTATTATTTTTTTTTATTAGAGAAGTTGTCGTTTTACAGAAAAATCATGTATAAAGTAGAGTTCCCCTTACCACTATATTGTTAACACCTTGTGTTAGTCTGGTACATTTGTTGCAATTGATGAAAGAACGTTTTTATAATTTTACTATCAACTATAGCCCATGGTTTATGTTAGGGTTCACTCTTTGGGTTGTACAGGCCTATGGATTTTTTTTAAAAATTTTATTGTGGTGACATATTTAATTAGCCTTTGAGGAGGCTGTGATTATGTTCAATATTGGTTTTCCATTGTTAGCTCTTCATGCTTCTTAGAGCTTTTAGAGCAACGTCATTTTAAATTTTTTCTTTTTTTCCTTCTTTGATTAATTAATTTGTTTTCATAATATATCAGATAAATCATTATTCTAGATGACTTATTTCTAATTATGAGCTGAAAATAGAACTGTATTATTTAATATATACAAATAAGGTTTTATAGGAAATATTTCAATACTTCATTTAAGTTCCTTGTTAGTGTAATGGATTACAGAAGCATTTGAAGGAGATAAATTTACTTCCTGATCAATTGATTATCTGTTTTATAATAGATATGTGACGTACAGTATAAGATATTGGTAATTAGAATTAGTCCATTTATAAATTTGAGAACCAGTTATTAAATTGGAAGTTTAAAATATATACATATTACATTCTCTTTGTTCAGCACTATGGTCAATCCATAGCTGAAGCTATAAAGACCATAGTGGAGGAAGAGCTCCTCCGGCAGCAAGACTGAGCTAGTGGAGAACAAAGGCTTCTTCAGCAGTGATCTCAGCTATGGCAAAAGTCTCATGGGAGACGTCATCATACACTGATTGTTGCTTCACCTGTAAATCTAAGGATTGGATGTAAATGTTTATTTCCTAAATCACATGTGTTTTTTTCCAGCAACATATTTGGTGAGCCTTTTAAAAGAGAACATGTGTGACAGATTCAAACAGTTGTGCTCAGGTGCTGAAAGCATTCTGTCTGACAATGCTTCATATGTAAATTATGGCCTCACATATACCCCATAATGGTGGCAGGAAGCCTTTTCTGAAATCATTCCCTTCTTTACCTAAGATGATCACACTGAATGGGAGGTGGCACCATCATGGCTCACTGATCCTTCTTATAATTGTAGGAAGGCATAGGTATTTGGAAACAATTTTAGAAATCAGGAATTTGGAGCGTAAGGTTAAAGAACACCTCTATTTCCAGATCAGAAATTGAGTTAAGAGAAAGTTATTTGCTGAAATTGCATGCTGATGAACTACAGGCTGCTTTGAGGAGGTCTTGGGATGATGCTACGTATGTATGGTCATTTAGATATAGTTTTACAGGTAGAGTTATCTGCTCTGCCAAATGCCCAGAAAATACTTAGTGCCTTTCAGAACTACTAGTACTGTAAATGGCTTTGGGAGATCGGGGTTGATAAGTATACCCCTCTTCTTCTCTGCAGTCTTATACTACTGAAAGCAAACATGGATCAAAATACAGCATTGGCTTAATAAATGAAAAGTATTGTTTGGAGACATTGACAAGGCTTTCCTTTGCCCTCCTTGAACTTGGTCTCTGGAACCCTCCTGCCCCAGAATTTCCCATTTATTGTCAGACTAAGAAGTCTTTGTCTGTTAATGTCATGGAGGATTGTGCTGCAGAGACTGACCTGGGAAGGTTTGAGTTGGACAAAGGGAAGGGAGCTGGGAAAGAGTAGTAAATGAAAGAGGGAGAGCAGAAAGGAAGAAATGCACAGGACAATTGTCTGAGCACTTTATGCAGTGGTTTTCTCCCATGGTTCACATGATTGGGGGATGGCCAGTCCAGGGTTATCAGCCATGCTTTTCTCTTCTTACTGTGGGGAGTTGGGGATTGGGTAGTGAGAAGAGTAATGAATAGCACTTCCATTCTTCAAGCTCCTGGGAGGTAGAGCAGAAATTATTTCCCTCTAGGGAAATTTGAGGCATTCTTCTTTGTGCTTATCACTATCTGGAAAGGTGTTTTATAGACAGTTTAAATAAAATAGATGGAAATCTGTATTAGGGTTCTCTAGAGAAACAGAATCGACAGGAGATATCTGTAAATAGTATGAGATTTTATAAAATTGTTTCATGCAACTGTGGGAATGCAGAAGGCCAAATTGCTTATGGCAACTGCAAGCCAGAACTCCAATGAGTTCACAAGGAGATGCTGGCTCTCTGAAGTAGAGATGGGAATGCTCTCTCTGAATGCTGAAATTGTTTCTCCTTTTAAGGTCTTCAACTGATGGATGAGATGTCTCTCATTGCTGAAGGCAATTTCCTCAGTTGGTTGTAGATGTAACCAGCCATCTATGCAATCAATTCACGGATGAATAAAGTCCATGAAATGCCCTTGTATTACAGTTAGCCCAGTGCTTGCTTGACCAAACAACTGGGCACCATTACCTGGCTGAGTTGACACACTAGTCTAACCATTACAGAGTCCAAGTAGACTGTATGGTAGTGAAAGTTTCATTATTGCAGGACATCTTAGGGTATTTAAGATGGCATTTAACATTATATACTATTAAGCATCCAAGAAGTCTCTTAAACTTAAGTGACCATGGAATCTGTCCTCAGCAAAGCAACTGTGAGGACCAGTCACCAATGGAAGCAATTCTTTAATGAATTCCTAAAAGATAGTTGTATTAGTCAGCCAAAGGCGTGCTAATGCAAATTACCAATGATAGGTTGGGTTTTTATAAAGGGTATTTATTTGGGGTAGAAGCTTACAGTTACCAGGCCACAAAGCATAAGTTTCTTCCCTCACGAAAGTCCATTGCCACGCGTTGGAGTAAGACAGCTGCTGATGTTTGCCAGGGTTCAGGCTTCCCAGGTCTCTCTCCATCCAGGGCTGTGCCTTTCTCTGGGCCTAGAACCCCCACTTCCTCCACAAGGTCAGCTGTAGACTATCAGGTGAACAGTTCACTTCTCCTGGGGCGTCCTCTCCAACATCAGAACTGCTTCTCAAAAAACTGCCTCTCAAATCTGCTCCCCCTGTCCTTTGTCTTGCCTTTTATATTCGATTCCCCTACCCACCAAGGAAGGGGTGGGGCTCAACGCCTACTGAAGTGGCCCAGTCAACGCCCTGATCATAACCCATCTTGCCCAGATTAACAGATCAGTTTACAAGCATGATTCAATATCGATTTTTGGAATTCATAATTACATCAAACTCTAACAATAGTTTTTCAGGAAAAACAGTGAAAGTTTGATCTGCTCATACCTGCAAATATCGGTATGCATTCATATGCACATGCATACACATATTTTTCTTTTTGACTGGGATCTCTGTATTATTCATGCTTATTTATGCTAATGCTTTATTCTTATTTAACTCTTATGTGGAATCCCCAGAATCTTATTAAAATTATTATTATTCAATGTCTGTAATCCCCTGACTTCACTCTGTGTCAAGCTCATAGACCATAGGAAAAACATCAATATTTAAATTAGAATAACCATGTTTACTTACCCACCACTGTTTTATGATTGTATTTTTGAGTGATAATACCGCGCAAAATTACTATTTTAAATCCATTAACAATAAAAATGAACTCAATTTAAATTTCAGGTAATTTTATTTAACCAGGAGTTATCTCATCCCCTTCCAACATTACACACCTCAGGTACCTTCTTGTAGAGTTAGAGGTAGGGAATATTCAGAGGAGTCATGCTCATTTTATCTGAAACGTTTCAGGTGTAGCTATTATTTTAAAGAGAGACAGAGAGAGAGAGAGAGAGAGAGAGATGGAGACAGAGAAAGAGAAAACTAAATTATGAAGAAACCAGAGTTTATGGCTTCTGTCATCTCACATTACGCCAAAAAGAGTTGCTTTCATATCTGTTAAAAGAGCAAACCACATAATAAAAGAAACTCAAGTTTGATTGGGTAGATGTTAACTTTTGAAAAACCGTGGCTTTGAAAAGGTCAAATAGTTGACATTAACTTGTAGCCAGAACAATTAATCTAGGATTCCCAGGGTCAGGGTTGTGGAGAGCACAGGGTGGAAAATGGCAACCAAATTTGCTTTGTCCTCTGTTCCCTTTTCATGAACAAGAAGACAGTAAATCTGAATGTTTGATGCATTCAAAACTTTGAAAAATGTAATTACAATATGGAATTCCCGTGTATGTTTTCTGCATGTGTTTTATTTTCACACTTCACTGCTGAAATTCCAAGCTGTCAGCACTGAGATAGCAAGAGAGAGACGCAAGTGGACTGCACACTTGCACCCACAAAGAGTATGGAGACCAGTGGAGGTTCAGCTACAAAAGGCACAGAGGTCCCCGACCGATCAAAATAACTGCCCCTATGCTTCCCCGTCCTTTGAATCATCGGTTTTAGAACTAAATGAACGTGTTGTTCACTTTCCAAATGCTGTTCCCACTGTTTCTGGTGCCAGGGCCTGTTAATAATTTAGGGAGTGTTACAGTGTCTCACAGAGAAGTCAGACATTTTGGAATAATAGTTGTAATTGACATCTCTCTTTCTGCCTGGCTGGTTTCTGAAAACAATCTGGCTACCGCATTTTGATTGTTAGGACTTTTAGTTTAGAAATATCACGAGCTGGTACTTAAAATCAGTCCTGAGTTCCAAATCGTTATTGTATTAAAAGGCAATATATGTTTTGCTATATTAGGCACACGAGCCATTTAAAAATGCCATTTGGTTATGTCTTGGTCTGTTATGGCTCCTCAAATCAAAATGAAACTTCTTAATTTCCTCACATTTCACTTTATTCATTTGTTTCATTCATTCGAACGTTCTTTTATAAAAACATGTTTTGAGTGCCCACTGTGTGCTGTACACGCAATAATTTTAAAAAAATGGATAAGCAAAAGCTATGCTAATCTCTATCAATAAAAGAAAGTAGGAGAGATAGATAAGAAATCCAACAACTGTAATGAAATGATAAGCCCCTTGAGGTAGGTTCAGGGAGTTGTGGGAAGGAAATAAGATGAGGGAGCATCCCTGAGAACTAGGGAATTCCACAGTGGCTTCCAAGTGGAGGTGATGCTTGAAGGAGATCCCTGTGACCTGAAAGTGAGCCTGTCCAGCAGGCGCTGTGGGATCGACACTCAGGCAGCAGCCCTCAC
>PVKH010033340.1:0-12028 GCA_004027955.1 Chaetophractus vellerosus | reverse complement strand
AAAATGGACAGATGAAAGAGAAAATTGGAAAAGGCATGGTTTTAAATGTCCAAGGAACAAAAGAGGATTGCCCAAAATGGCAGTGGAGAAAGTGGCTCCTCAGAATTTTGGTAATAGGTAGCTGATATAGTCTCAAAATATAGGCTGAAGATGAATTCCAAGAAAAGGAAAAATAAAGAGGTCTTTTTCTTGACTCTGTTACTCCACTGAGATAAGAATATCTTCAGGGTTACTACTAAGAGGGATAGCTTTGAGAGAATAAAATGTAAACTTGTGCTTAGGTGAATCAATACATTTCTGAAATGGTAATTTAATACAAGGGAAAAGTAACAAAGTAGATTCTTATAAAACAGTTCTGAAATAAAATTTTTCTTAAATGGAAAACTACACAGTGGGATGCACATTTGTGCATTGAAATACTATGTTTTAAGGAGCATATAATTCATTTCATATTCTCTTTTTCCATTATCATCTATTTTTCTGCACTGTTCACACAGACATTTACCAGCTGTGGGATAAGAGAGATAAACCAAAATCTTCTCTTTCCAAAATGCAAAGAGATCATCTATACTGGTTTTAGCAAAATATTATAGTTACATAATTCAAATAGTTTAATTTACCAATTTGTCTTCAAGAAATAAAAGCATAAGGAATATGCCTGAGAGTGAGATACTGTAATTTGCAATTATTATGAGCCATCATGCAAGAGCCATTAGTATCAAATAGTATATAGTAAATCTATTATACAGAATACTTTTAATTATCATGATGTAAGCAATCTCTCTGTACTTTAGGGAATAATTGTTTACTGTCATTACTTTATCTATATAAAGGAACATAGATTTAGTAGAGAAAAAAGATGTGCTTTTATTCATATTAAAGAAAATATTGCTTCATTTCCCAGAATCCTAATTGTATCAAATGAAAAATGAAGCCTTTAGCTTTAATTGGATTTTTAAGATAGTAATCTCTTTAAGAAATGATTCCTTGTCTTGTTCTTACCCAGTATGATGAGAAATCAAGAATGAGAGAAAATACAGAGAAAAATGAGATTGATAAGCTTCGGTTGTACTTATCACAATGACCTCTGGGACTTGACAGAATTACAATGCTATAACAAGGATTCACCTTGACCTCAAGTGAGGCTTCCTCAAATTATGAGAACAACTTCACTATGTCTTCCAGTTGCATAGAGCTAAGAGTAAGTGACATAACAAAAATTCTAGTTACAGACTTCAAGAGAAAGAGAATAAAAGATGGTGGAGTTACATTTCATCAATACCTAATATTGTGGTATATTTGCCTCTCAAGTTTCATTTCCTACTGTTTCTTCTCTCTAAAGTATATGCTTTCATCACCTGAACTTCTTCCAGTTTGCCAGACACACTCCGCAGTCTCGTCTTCAGAGCTCCCAACAGGTCAGGCCGCACACCCATACTCCTCAATGGCTAACTCATGTTTAAATTTCAAGGAACTATAATTTTGCTTCTTTCTGAAAACTACCCATCAAACCCCAAACCTGGGTGAGATGAATTTCCTATGACCCAGCCAATACGTCTTAACTTCTTCTCCCTCTCCAGTCTGCAAACACGAATAAAGGACAGGCAGTGTGTCTATTTTTTTTATTGCTGTGTCTCCAAATCACAGTAGAGTGTCAGGCTCAGTGAAAGTAATGTATCTGTACACATACACACACACACTTAATCAAACTCTAATTCACAACAGGGTCTTACAGTTATGGATATTGTGCACTGCATAAATGTGACCAGTAGAGGGAGCAATCAGGATCTGAAATCCAAGGTACAGTTTTGAGTCCTGAGCCTGCAAGGAAGCATCTGCCCAGAGGGCGTGCCGTCTTCTGATTCACACAGATTTTTCAAATAAGCTAGTCATGATCCTGGTGCTACAAAAATGTGTCCCTACACCTGCCCTCACAATTCTTTTCTTTTGCCCATTTGCAAATGAATAAAATTCAATTAACTAATCACAGCATTTTTGTGATTTTTAATTCTGTAACAAATTCAAAGCCAATAAGTAAATGAGTGATAGCAAAAACCTTCTTAAAATAGCCAAGTGTTGGAGTTCAAAATGCATCAAATGACAGAATTAGAGGTGACTACACAAACGGTGGAATATGAATGCAAACAAAACCACCAGAAAAAAAAAGTTTTATCTATTAAGTAATTTTTCTCCAAGATTCAGTACCTAATCATAGGTGGCCCTAGCTGAAGCCATATGGGAAGAAAACCTTTACGACATTCTAATGCAATAAGCCTATGTTTAGATTCTGTGGTTGCTATTCATTGAATTCTGGCTGTCATGCTGGCTATTTTGAAAATTGATCTGCTAGTATATTGCTCAGAAGCCTTACACTAGAAAGACCGAAGAAATAAGGTAACATTGATTGAAAAGTACAGACAGAGAGCCATATGAATCTGAAGAGCAGATATATTCCATCTGTCATCGCAGCTTATTTCTAGGGGGGATAACTATAACAACAAGAAACAAATGAGGAAAAGTTCTTTCGTGATAAATAAATTTTTGCTATTTTAGCTCTATCATAAGCAATGTAAAAGTCACACTAGAAAAGACTTATTGAAAATTTCTCCCCGGTGTCATCATTTGATATTTTGTATATAACCCTCTTGGGAGCTATATATTTGGTTCACAAGTTACTTAAAATGTAATAGCAAATAAGCCACAGTTCTGTCAAGGATGAATTTATTCAATGTGATTTAAATAAATCCATTTTAAAATGTAGTCATAGCTCTAGAGATATCTTTTCAAAAATAAGCAACTTTTAAAAAATTTATTTGTAGTTGTTTAAGAAAGTCACCTTCCCTGAATTTTAGAGTTTGCCTTATTCATTCACCCATTCAACAAATACCCACCAAGCACCTACTAGGTGCAGAGCATTTTATTTAGTCTGCAGATGATAAAATAGAGGGATTCTTTCCTCAGATTTTGTATAATATAGATATGTATATAATTAATGATGTATATAAGTGATGAATGAAAGGATAAAGAACTTCAGAGAAAGAGGAATACACTTAAAAGAAAGCAAATAAGAAATCTCTTTTTGGATGATATGCACTGAACAAGGGATTCAAAGTATGAACAGCTTTTGGACATGCAGAGATTTTAGGGAAGGATATTTCAACAGGGATGAACTCTCTCTCACACACACACATGAAAATAGCATGCTAAACATAAAATTTATCCATATGCATATTCTAGTACTCTATGCCTAAAGATAATAACCAATTCATTATGGAAATATTTTCAACTTCACTGGAAATTGATATTCTAAATTAAAGTAAAATGAAACCCAATTTCTCCCTATCAGTTTGACTCAAAGAGATTCGTGAAGCCCAATGTCATGAGGAAACAGACATCCATACATAGCTAGAAAAATAACAATTTGTAAAATTTCTGAAGAGTATTTGGCAATATGTACCACCAGCCTTAAAAAGTGCATACCCATTGACCCAGCAATTCTATGGTTGAAAATTTAACCTAAGACTATAAACAGGAATCAAAGGTGTACCTGCAGGGCTTCTCTCTATAATATTCTTTAAAACTGCAAATAGTTTTCAGGGTCGCCAATCTAGCCTCAGCCCTTGATGAATATAGAGGAAAGGTAAAGTTTGAATGGGGGTTTGGAACACTGAATTTTTAACAATTTATAAAGAAATTGGAATGAACACAGAACCCAGAAGGTCTTGGACCAGGCAACGGGAAGACTGACAGTGTCCTGTTGTAGTCATTTTTACCAAACCATTTCATCACAAATGTTGTATGTCTGACTCGATATGCAATTCTAGTAAAAGTTTCAGTACTAAGGGCTTACTTTTGAGGAAATGTATTCCAAATAACTACTGAGCATCCAAATTTTTTGAAAAGATATCCTAGTCTTGGGTTTTCAAGGGCATAGAAACTTCTTCAAGGCAGGAAAACACTGCAAATAATATATTGTTAATTTCTATGTTGCAGATTGCACCTGTATCTGGTAAAGGTAAACCATTCTAATAAAATAGCAATGAGGCTCTCTAAGGGTAGGATTACAAATCAATCTTGTCTTCCATTAGATCTACACCATCTAAAATTCCTAGGACATGGTAATTATTTCAAAAATATATAATGAATTAATGCATTTTTTTGGAGTTGCCATTTTAGTTTTGAATTTTTCTAAACATTCTATTTAATTTTATTTCAATTCTTACAGTTCAACAAGATTCAACAACGTGCCTTATAAAACTATGGAAAAGAAAGAAATCCCATCATTTTTGTATGATTGGCATATGCTAAATTATGAAATTACATAGATGAATAAATGAGCTATAAGACTTCAAAGACTTACACTTCATGAGAAAATCAACAGATAAATGAACATTTATAGCACAGCTAAAATCTCAGTTCTCAGGTTTCTGGAGGAATTGTGCAACCACTGAAGTTAGTGAAGTACAGTCATTTGAGCTAAAATGGTTTTCTGCTTGCCACCAAGGGACCTGGAAAAAAACCACCAAGACTGGTGTAAGGAGCTGCAGTCCCATCCCAGTTGAATGCCTGGAGGCTCTTGAAGTACGTCTATATGTAGTAACCCCACTCCACTTCTATGAAGAGAGTAGCTCAATCCCCTCAACTCCCACTTCCAGTGTAGCTAACATATTCCCAGTCAACTGCTCCTAGTAAAACATTAGACAAAAAAAGAAGGAAATTGATAGCTCTATTTCAGATGGAATTTTAGGAAGTTATAAATATTATGTTAAATTTATAATTTGGTGTTTGCTGCCAAATTGCCTTCATTCCTCAAATCCCTAAGGACTTATGTCTTCACACACAATGTGCTCTTTGTCTTTTCTGCCTGTATCCTAAAGCTGTTGGAAATATATAAAGAGATGACATATATGAAATGGCTTTTTTATGTGTGGGTGTTCACAAGTACAACATTTTCAAGTTGAACTTAAAAGATTTAATATTTGTGTTCTTTGACATTTGCATTAAGTCAAAATGAAAAAAATCACATTGATTCCCCTTTTTTATGTGCTGATAATTTTCAAACAGTACTATTCAAAGCATTTGTAGTAAAGTCACACCTCATAATGAGATCAAACCTCTGTTTCCATGAGGTTAGCCTACTGGAGAATTGTTGTCATTTCAATAAAGCCAGGTAAATTTCAGGTCATTTGGCTAAAATTTTCAGAACTCCTTATGGCTTTGGGCATATTCTACTAACATTTTTTTAAACAAATCAATTTTATTGACACATATTAATAAAGCATAGAATTTATCTAAAGTAAATTTAGCTGAATTTATCCAAATCAATGGTATTTGGTATAATCACATAGTTGTGCATTCATCACTTCAATCATTATTAAGCATTTTCATTATTTCGATAATGATAATAAGCAAAAAACAAACAAGAAAATGCCTCACCTCACAATCTGTTTCCCCTGCTGTACATAGTTGCTATTTCTGACTATTCTTGCCATATTTATTTGTTTATTAAGCAGTTTTATTGAGATATATTCACATACCATATGATCTATCCAAAGTGTATAATCAATGGACTTTTTTTAGCTGTTAGAAAGTCCTTTGTTTTAAAATTGTAAAATAAGTAGAAAAATAAATGGAAAGAAATTACAAATTTTAAACAAGAGTTCAAGGCCAGGTTAGATTTATATAAACATTTATAAAAATAGCATAGCAATATTTATAAATGTAAATAATAATTCAAATAGAATAGAAATTAACTATAACATAATTCTAATTTTTATATTACAGCTCCAACTATTGAACATAAAATATCTAAGAATGAAATAAATTATTGGTTTAGTTATTTAACTTCCACTTAGGCCATAATTCTTTTTAGATAATTAAATTCCTATTTGGGAATTCTTCACATCTTATTGGAATTGATTACAGCAGATAGAAATTTGCCAACTCATAATTTTATGAAAAGCTCAAAATCTTGTTCAACAGTAGTCATGCTAAATCATTATTGATCCCAGACAGATTATTTTAATTAAAGAGTATCAATAAGAAAGGGTTAAGGAAAAATGAAGTATCTGAAAATATACCTCTTCTCCAGTCCTCCTCAATTAAAAGCTAGTGTTTATTTTGTATGAAAAAAACATTGCAGAATACTGATCACAGGAACAATTTGCCAGTTGCATTGAGAAATTATTGTTCATATACTATAGTGTTGCTATTTTACATTTACCTGATCTACTCCAGCTCTTCTTCAGTTCCTGTTTGCATGGAATACCTTTTTCTAACCTTTCACTTTTAACTTGGTTGTGTCCTTACATATGAGGTGGGTCTCTTGTAGACAACATATATATGGTTCTTTACTTTTATCCATTCTATCAGTCTCTGTCTTTGATTGCGGAGTTCAGTCCGTTAACATTCAGTGTTACTACTGTAAAGGCATTATTTACTTCATCCATTTTGTCCTTCCTCTCTCTGTTGTCATATTGTTCTATTGTCCATCTTCTTAGCCTTTAGTTTACCCTTCCTTATAATCTTCATTTTTAAACTCTTCTCCAAATCTCTCACCCTTGTTTTTTCCTTTCAGGCTGCAGCACCCCATTTAATATCTCTTCTAAATCTGGTCTTTTGGTAACATATTCTATCAATTTTTTGTTTGTCTGTGAAGATTTTGAATTCACCCTCATTTTTGAAGGACAGCTTTGATGGATACAGAATTGCTGGCTGGCAGTTTTTCTCTTTCAGTACCTTAAATACATCATTACTACTTTCTTCTCTCCTCCATAGTTTCTAATGAGAGGTAAGCACTTAATCTTATCGAGTTTCCCTTGTATGTGATGCCTTGATTTTCCCTTGCTGCTTTCAGAACACTTTCTTTATCTCTGATATTTGTCATTCTGAATAGTAGATATCTTGGCATAGGTCTATTAAGATTTATTCTGTTTGGGGTGCATTGTCCTGCTTGGATATTGGTATTTATGTCTTTCATAAGAGTTGGGAAATTTTGGGTCACTATTTCTTTAAATATTATTTCTGCCCCTTTTCTATTCTTTTCTAGGACACCAATAATGCAAAGGTTTGTGCATTTCACCTTGTCATTTAATTCCCTGAGACTCTGTTTCATTTTTTCCATTCTCTTCTCTTTCTGTTCTCCTCTTTTCCAGTTCAGATGTTTTGTCTTTGAAAATATTAATTTGTCTTCAAGTAATTCAAATCTGCTCTTATTGCCTCTAATGTATTTTCTAATCTCATTCATCATGTCTTTCATTCCCATAAGGTCTGATACTTTTTTTTTGCAGACTTTCAAATTGATCTCTATGCTCTCCAAGTGTCTTCTTAAGATTCTTTATTTCTTTAGTCATATTTTCTTTAAATTCTTTAAAGTGATTTAAGAGAGTTGTGTGATATCACTGATTAATTGTGTTAAATCCCATATCTCTTCAGGATATTTGGTTTGTTCTTTTGGCTGGGCCATCTCTTCCTGTTTCCTAGTATGGCTTGTAATTTTTTGCTGATGTCTAGGCATCTGAACATGGTGAATATACTCTGATAGCTAATTTCTCTCTCTTGCCTATTTTTTTTTTACAGTTCTTCTTTGATATTTGCTTCAAATTATTCTAAGTCTTTAAAATTTCCCAGCTTAAGTTTTCAAAATCAAGCCAGGCACTCACTAGTGGGGCACAGATTTTCTCCCGGTTTGGATAGAGAGAGTCCAGAGAACAGTTTTTGTCCATGCAATTTCCATACCAGCCAGCAGATGGTGCTAGTCAATGTACCTTTCCATGGAGGTGTTTCAGTTTCTGCTTTTCTGTGTTTCTGAGTTGAATCGCCAGATCAGAGATTCAAAGCAGGTTCTGCTGGTCAAATTCCCTGAAGAAAACACCCTGACCTACCCTCCTTTTTCCCTTGAAACAGCTGACAGGGAGGAAGATGTCTGCTCCCTTCTCAGTCAACTGCAGTGATCCAGGTGCTTTACCCGAGCTTAATATCTTGAAGGTCGGGGAGGGGAGCCCTTCCTGGCTGCCACTGGGGCTTGAGATTCACATTTGTCATTTTGGCTTCTTCATCTCTCTGTCCCTCACCCTCCTGGGAATTGTGTAGCACTGTCCTTGTCTGATGTCCCCCAAAGCAGTTCCCTTGGACAGCTTTTGGCTCTTTCTCTGTTATTTTTGTGAAAGCATTCAGCTCTGCTATTAGTCTGTCGCCATCTTCCCACAATCCTCCCTGCTCATTTGTTTTTGCTTGGTCACTGCTCGTTGTTTTGCTTGTTGTTTTTGCTAGTTGTTTTTCTTTGTTGTCTGCTTATTGTTTCTGCTCATTGTCTGCTCCTTTCTTAACATTTTAACTCTTTGTTCTGTAGCAGTAAAATATAAACAAAACAGTCTCCAGTCCCTTTCAAGCAATTTCCACATTGCCCTGGAAGGGGGAAGTTAAGAAACTGATTGTAACAACTGAAGCTAAAGACTCAGAAATAGCCTGTTGAAGTAAGATATATGGTATTGGAATACTATCATAAAAACATAAAGACTACTGTTGCTAATAGGCCAAAATGGTTGTGATGAGGTAAACATAAATTATATTTTACAGCATCAGGCAAATAAAACAAAGGTTAGGGAAATTTCTTATTCTGCAAAATTAATTTAACTTTGGTGAAGTAAAAGATACTAACAGCAAAATGAAGAAATTTCCTTAAGTTATTCCATGTTGAGTAAAGGAAACATAATATTAAATACAACAATTTAACAAGTCTATTTCTCATATCTAAAAACGCTAATCTTAGGGACTTTAATTAAACACAAGGTTTTAGTTATTTCTTTTGCTTCTAAATAATATAAACTAAATCAGCACTCTAATTCTTTCCAAAAAAATAAAATACATTCCCAAATGGGAAAGGTCAACTGTTATCAAAAATTCTAAAAATTGTTGTCAGGTGTGGGTAAACTTTATTTGAAATTCAGCCATTTGGAAAATTGTAATCACTGAACTGGAAAATCCATTCCAGTGATTTGGAAAAGTGTGCTCTGTGTATGCTCTAATCAAGAAAATTTTTCACCCTACAGTACAGGTCAAGGTCTTAAATTTGCACTTACACAATTTTAATAAATCAAATTTTAAGTTCTGCTCTGGTGATTGACAAACTCAAATTTCAATGGAACAGCTAAGTAATAAATTTTTTTTAAAATAATAATTTTTAAAGAAAGCTAGCACCAGAGAAAAATACATGGATACTGATTGCCTCATTGGAGTTTAGGTTGATACTGTGAAGTGATTTCTATTCCTTCATCAGGATGTCCACCACAGCAGTCTATGTGAGAGGAAAAATAAACATTGATTTAACAGCAGTGGCAAGGTCCTGGCATTCTAAAGATTTCCTCCATAAGTTGTGACAAAATCACCAGTAGTTTTAAAAGTCAAGGTAAGCAATTATCATTTCTACAGTCAAAGGAGCTCTCTCCCTTTTCGCGTCTAAAGTATCATCTTGATTTTCAATATCAGTGAGACTTTTAAGAATGATCAAAGTGGTTGAACCTCATTATTCCTGCCACCTGAGATTATGAGATGAAATAAGCAAGCTCCCTTTACTTCTATTTGACTCATTTTTTAAAAGTTTTATTGAGGTGTATCATTCATACATGAACATACATAAACAATAAGTGTATAATAAAAGTTGTGAACTTAAAAAACAAACATGCATAGTAGCATACAGGGGTCCCATACATCAACCCACTACCAATACCTTGCAATTTTGTGAGACATTTGTTTCAAATTATGAAAGAATATCATCAATATATTACCACTAACTATAGTCCATATCTTACATTTGGTGTATTTTTCCCCAACCCACCCTATTTTTTTAAAAAAAATATTTTTATTACAGAAGTTGTGACCTTACAAAACAATCATGCACACGTGTAGAATCCACATACATATTCACAATCGCCAAAAGATGGAAGTAACTCAAGTGTCCATCAACCAATACATGGATAAACAAAATGTTTATGATGGGATAAAATGCTTCAGTAAGAAGAAATGAAATTAGAATACATATAACATGGATGAATCTTGAAGATATTATACTAAGTGAGGTAAGCCAGACACAAAAGGACAAATATTTCGTGGTCTCATTAATATGAACTAAATATGCAGAATAAATGCATGGAGTTAATCTCTTTACTTCTTATTTATCTCTACATAGTCTGGTGCAATGTGATAAGCAGCTGTTGATTGAAACACAAGCTAAACTTTACCCAGAAACAGTTACATTTTTCCTCTCCAACGCTAAAAATCATACACACACACACCCCACAAAAAAATGTATTGGACTTCCTTTCTATGAATTTGCCCTCTTTTTGTCCAGCAAAAGGAAATCTGTGTCTATAAAATCTTATTTGCAAAGAATTTCTAACTGGAAAAACTGGTTTGACATTAAAATGTAGGGAGGGAAAAGGCACCAAAAGTTTTAGGAATAATAAGTAACAAATCTTTCATACTCCAGAGCAGGGGTTCTTAACCAGGGGTCCATGGACCCCTAGGATTTCAGGGGGTCTGTGAGATTGAATTGAAAAAAAATCAATTTATTGTCTTTATTTTCTCTGACCTCTAACTGAAATCTAGCACTTCCTTCACTTATGAATGTATGCAATGAATAAATTACAGTAGTGTACATTTCAGCTGACTGGCAAAGGGGTCCTTGGAACAAAAAAAGGTAAAGAACCCCTACTCCAGAGTGAGGCATTGTTGCATCTTATTAAATTGTTTATAATATTGGGCATTTACTTTATCAAAAATTTTGTATATATATATACATATGTATCTATCAAAAGCAAAATTGAGGTGTATTAGTAGTATTACTTAACATTTATTGAGCACTTGGTATGTACACACACACTATGGCTAAGTGATTTCCATGAATTATTTCATTCAACTATTTAAAAACTTCTATGCAGTGTGGATTTTCCCCCATTTAACAGATGATGAAAATTAAGGAAAGAGAGGTTAAACAGATGGTATGTGAACACACACCTGATAAGTAGTAAATCTCGGGTGCAAATGCAGGCCTGATTCCATACAACTTAATGGATATGTTTTTACTAGAAATAAAATTTTAAAATATGTGATAATAATAAACTTGGCAAGGTCAAACATGGACAGAATCAGACAATCAATTTAGGTTTTCTCTACTTATTAAAGCCTCTTCTTGCTATTGTTTCTGTAATTATCTCTCTCTGTGGCCATGGATAAGTTTCTTATCCCCCACCCTGTGATTTATTCACATGAAAATGATAGTTTTGAATTGTGTTCTGAGCCAGGATCATTTTGTCCAGAATCAAAATAAGTGTCTACTATCTACCTTCTTGAATATAGCCCTTTTTAACCAAAGAGAGTAGCATCTTAAATATTCAGTAACAGTGAGCATTCACATGTAAAATGTGAAGACAGATAAACAATCTCTAGTATTCTTTCTCTACACTTATGTTCATACATAAAATAAATAATTTTAAGCTATTTAAAATTTTATACTCTCTAAGATTTTGATTGTTTCGCCATTATTTATCCATTAATAAAATGGAGCCTTTCACTCTGTGGATATGATGGTGGCCAGAGTTTGAGGACCAAAACATGACAATACTGAGTTATGAGGAAAATTGCTTCAGACTACAGAAATTCTTATAAGAGTATTACAGTGATGTTGGATTATATAATTCAAACAGGGAGATGCTAACTATGTCTGGGAGAAATCAGGGAAGGCTATGTATTTATAGTAATGGGAGCAACGTAAGCTATACCTCCTTATCCCTGTGTCTTGCCTAAGAATGCTACTAATCTTTCGAATACAAATCTTTCATGCAGCCTTTCTTACTCTTCCTGCTTAAACTTAGTACTTGAAGCAGGCATATTAATGTTCCACTCATACCCTTTTTTTTAAAAGATTTATTTTTATTTATTATACACCCCCCCCTCCCGTTTTAGCCTGTTCTTGCTGTGTTCATTTTTCTCTGTGTTCCTCTGTGTCTGCTTGTCTCCCCCTGCTGGGGCT
>PVKH010033339.1:0-12033 GCA_004027955.1 Chaetophractus vellerosus | reverse complement strand
CAGCATACCTCTGTGGTAAAAATGAGAGCCACTGGGTATACACTTTGAATGGATTGTACAAGGCATGGAACTGTATAACTGTGAATCCTATGGTGGAAGGTGGGCTGTGGTTAACAGAACAAATATGAGAACATTCTCTCATGAACTATAACAAATATACAATACTAATACAGGGTGTTGACAATCAGGTGGGTTGGGAGGGGGGAATACACCAAATGTAAGATATGGGCCATAGGTTGTAGTAATATTTTGACAATGCTCTTTCACGGTTTGTAACAAATGTTTCACAACAATGCAAGGTGTTGGTGGTAGGGTGATATATGGGAGCCCTGCACAATGATATGCATGTTTGTTTTGTAAGTTCACAACTTTTACTATATACTTACTATTTATGTACATTCATTATGAATGATATATTTCAATAAAATTTTTAAAAAATGTACCCAATCTTAAATCTTAAATTCTTGGCTTTCCTTTTTTCTTTTCAGATCACTCACCTATCTCCCTATCATAGTAATCCCATCACAAGCTTTCAGAGGACTTAATGAGGTCGTGAAAATGTAAGTAAGATACTGCATATCAAAAAAGACATTCATAATTGGAATATTTTTTCCTAAGAGAAAACACAGCTGAAAGGGGATCATTTTTCCATGAGAGAAATTGTATTTAGGAATTTTAGTATTTTATCTGTATCAATACAAGTAACACCCAAGAACCTTTGAAAAAAAGGTATGATTTTCAAGAGTCATTAAAATCCAGGTAATTAACATTGCTTCAAAGGACTGAATGCATTTTGATAAGTGATGATAAATGTCTCAAGTGGAAAAGAAGACAGATTCCAATCATGAAAATTCTGCTTCTGCTAGAGCAGCTATTCCCTCATGTCACATTTTTAGATAACACCCACATAGAAGAAAATATGTTGGAAGTTTATTGTGCATCAGAAGAGAATCTTTGTATCTAAAATATAATAAATATATGACAAAAACATATTATTTACAACTCTGTTGATGAAGGTCCTTTATCACAGTGTAAAGCAGCCTGATAATGCAGTGTAATCTCATGTTTGTTCAGATGAAACTTCAATCCTTTGTCCCTGGGTCCAGCTTCCAAGGACCCAAGACCCCATACATAGAGAGAGAACTTTCCCAGGAGTCTCAGTATTCCAACATCCTCTTTGTGTTAGCCTGAGTCAAAAGACCTTAAAGGCCATTACTTTCCAGAGAGCATCTCTGATCTTTACAATCTACTGGGTTTTGGGAGCAGATTTTCATTTCTAAAGAAGATAGGACACAGTGGATCTTAGCTCCTTGGGGAAACTGTGGCTGCTCTTTAGGGTCCTAGCAAGCAATGAGGATATTAAAAATAATTCCTCAAGAATTAACACATATTATAGAAAATTCACTGAAGGTTACAGGAATGTCAGTTTTCTTGAGCCTAGCCCATACTCTTGTGCTCTCAAGTTTAAATGTTGAGTTTTGCTAACTTTTAGTGCATTAAGACCTCTTAGTGAGAAAAGCAGCCACAGTTAAATAATAAGCAAACCGTTATTAGGTAAGAATAAGATGAATCAGCCCAGGAACAATCTATTACAATGTTGTCCATGAAAGACCTTAACTGCCTTAGGCACTGCCTTTCTGTGGCTGACACTCTCATCAAGTCAGAAGCCTTTAGTGAACACTGACTGTAGAAACATGCCAACTTGTGGATTTGAGACTTTTTTCCCTCAGCTGGAAGCAAATGGTAGTTTATGTTGGGTTTTTAGGGTAATATTGACATTATATACATGCTTGGGGCAGTATATGGAAAATTTATTTCCTTTACTTTTGTACATTTTAAAAACTCAAGTCACCCTTTAGTCAATTCATTCATTCATCCATCCATTCATTCATACCCTAACAATATGCCAGGAAATATGAAGCCACCAGGGATTCAAAGTGACTAGGACATACTCCTGTCCTGAGTTTGCTCATGGAATGAGCAAAATAGTCAAGGAAACAGACAACTTAAGAATGCTACATACATCCTCAGAATTTTCAGAACAGAATTTTGGGAAACCAAGAGTGAAGAGTTATAAAACAATGAATTCAATCTGAATTAAAACTTCACCAGAATGATGAAACTGGGAGCCGAGAGATCCCAATCCTAGTCTTGAACCTTCCTAGAAATAATATTTGCCTCTCCTTGCAGGGCCTTGATTTCCAGAGCTGTAAAACAAGGGAATCTGACTAGATTTTTCTCAAAGGGCCTTTCCACTTCTAACACTCTGTGACTCTGTAAGTCATAGATATATGAGAGACAAACCTGTCACATAAACAGGGGTTACGGAAACTTGCATTTTAACTGCACCTGGGTTGTAGAGGCCCATCAGTACTCCTAAAGGGAGATGTTAGCACTTTATGATGAAGACAACTTATGGCATCCCTGTTGCTTTTCAGAGGGTCACACTGGAGCCCCAGTTGTTGGGTTATACTCATCATCATGCATACACAGTAATTTCTTTCGTGTTTCTTTTTTTTTTTTTTCCCTCCCCTAGTGAAATCTCTCAGAGCGATTCCCTGGAAAGGATAGAAGCTAATGCCTTTGACAACCTCCTCAATTTGTCTGAAATGTAAGCATCAGCTAACAGATAGTTTATTGCTGTACTCTATAACCCTCGCTGGCGGAAGCCCACTTGGTATTTGTATTCAAGCATCCACTGCTAGGAATCCAAGAGGAAAAGACTACAGCAATTACTGGGTCTGGGCAGCCACTAATTTCTCTCACTGCAGTGGCCTCAAGGTTGCCATAGTGACAACTGCTTCTCCCTGGGAGCTGTATAAACTCTGAAACATCACAACACAAGGTTGGAAATTAAAATTGGCATTGTGGAGTCCTGCCAAGTAGCTCTTACCTTATGGAAGAGAGAGTGTGAGAACTCAGGGTAGTGGAAAAATTTGGAAAGGAGTTTACTGAACATGAATTCACTCCCTGGGGGCTGTTTTTGCATATTTATTCATTCAGTAAATGCTTTTTGCACACCTATCATGTAAAAACCCTGTGTTAGGCAGATGTATGTTGAGTTTGTTTTTGTTAGTGTGATGCTTTAGAAATAACTTTAAAACAATCCTTTCTAAATTATCATTTTTCCCCAAATCACAAAAAAAATGGGAGAAAACTGCCTCATTTCAGTTTTCAGATGATAAACCTGTGGCCCAAAAAGTTTAAATGATTTGCCCGATGTCACACAGCAAGAGGTTAACTGCATATCAGGTTAAGGTGCCAAAACTGGAACCAGAAATCAGGTCATGTGACTCCAAGCCAGGGCTCTGACTGCTGCCGTGTTTGGCCCAGACCAGAGCTTCTAGAAGAGCACTCAAATGTCACCTCCTTAGACGTTTCGAAAGTTAAAGAAGGGAAAGGCTTTTAGTAACAGTTTTTGAGCACATATGCTTTGCAATTCCTTCAAGTTGTATCATTTAATCCTCACAGCTACCCTGCAAAGTGGAGTAATTATCCCTTTTGTTCAGGGAAAGGAATGGAACCTCGAATCGTTGAAAACTTTGGTCACTTGACCAAAGTGGCACCTTTACAATGGCAGGGATGGGCAGTCTTTTTGCAAAGCTTAAGTATTTAACACTATACCACAAGGCTTCCCTATGAATGACCCAAATAGTAATTACATACAAAGAATAATTAATTGATAAGTTTGTGAGTGTCCACCAGATGCCCAACCGAAGCCAGGTGCTGCCAGAGTACAGAGGAGGTAAAATACAAATCTTCACTAGAAAATAACTGATGAGACTAGCTCACCAAACAATTAGGGAAAATCTAAAATAATGAGTATCTAAATGCAAAATGTATAGTCTGGACTTGGCTGTGAAACAGAATCACATGTAGGGTTCATTATAATTTTAGATGCCAATTCTATCTCAGACCTAGAAATCTGTGGTTTTAACAAACTTCCCAAGTGATGCTGAAGCACAGCTTATCTTAAGAACCACCAGGACAGCTAAAGATAAATTAAACTTACCATGATGCAAAGCAATATTTATCAACAGAAATAAAAATAGAGATAAGTGCTCCAAGGGAAAGTTTATGGATTTTCCCCAAGGAAGTCTCCGAGACTAGGATGTTAATTCCATGCAAGCTCTCTTTGCTTTGTTTAAGGCTTTATCCCCAGGACCTAGAACTGGGTCTGGTACACAGAGGTGCTCAATAAATGTTGGTTGAATAAATAAATGTATGAATGACTGATCTAAGGTGACACCCAAAAAATTTTTTTAAGAAATTAAGGTCTCTTCCATTCTGCCTGCACACTACCCTATATGGTCCATGATTGCCTGGCTTAGTTCTAAAAATAATGTCAACAAAATACCACTGTCATCTGAAGAAAATCAAAACGACTTAAATAAAAATTGGCATTAGGCACAAATGGTGGGTGTATTAGTCAGCCAAAGGGGTGCTGATGCGAAATTCCAGAAGTCTGTTGGCTTTTATAAAGGGTTTTATTTGGGGTAGAAGCCAACAGTTACCAGGCCATAAAGCATAAGTTACTTCCCTCACCAAAGTCTACTGCTGACTTGCTTGAGCAAGACAGCTGCTGACATCTGCGAGGGTTCAGGCTTCCTGGATTCCTGTCTTCCCAGGGCTTGTTTGTCTCCAGACTCAGTTCCTCTGCTATCCCTACAAGGTCATCTATAGACTATGAGGCTCTCTAGGCTTTGCCTCTCTCCACAAGGCCAGCTGTAAACTATCGAGTGAATGGCTCTGTCTCCCCAGGACTTCTGCCATATCTAATAGCCAACTCTATTCCTCTGTGTTCTTCTCCTGTGTGTTCACTTCCCGGGCTCTAGCTCAAAACTCAGCATCAGAACCCCAACTCTGTCCTTTGCCATGTCTTTTATCTGTGAGTCCCCACCCACCAAGGGGCAGAGACACAACACCCTACTGATGTGGCCAATCAAAGCCCTAATCATAATTTAATCATGCCCAGAGGAACAGCATAATCCAATATCTATTTTTGGAATTCATAAATAATGCCAAACTACTAGAGTGGGTAACTGTAATATGGTCAAATAAGCACTTGACTTGGGTGTAGAAAAACTGGGTTCATATCTAAGTTCTGCTACTTCTCAACTGTGCAGCTGGAGAAAAATCATCCAATTTCTGGTTTCATCAACAATAATAACATTAGATAACAATGACTGAGGTCTTGCTGTGAACCAGACACACAGATTTACTCCTTATAACTACCCTAACAAGAAACCGAGGCATAGGGAGCTTTTTGTAATCTATCCAAGGTAACAGAACCATTAATTAGTAAAACCAGGATGTAAAACCAGATTCCACGCTCTTAGCAAACATACTATATTTTCTCTCTAGAAAAGGGGTAATTATCATTTCTTCATGTGATTGAAGCTTGTTCGTTAAGAAAGCCAAAAAGCATTTACTGTTCTTTGATTGAATCCAAAGTAAACAGAACCTGGCAGCTACTCAAAGGGTCACAGTCATTGAGGGGGAAGGCGGCATGGGCTGGCAGTGTGGGGGGAGTACCACCACTACTTGGCTACACTTTCATACTTTGTAAACTCCCTCATACACTATCTCTTTAGGCATTCACCACCTACCAACCCGTGAGGTAGGAAGAGTATGTATTATTTCACCAATTTTACAGAAGAGAACACTTAATTTAAGAAAGTTTGGAGGATGGTCTTCATCACACAGCACATCTGCTATAGAACAGGCATAAAAATGCCAAAATCTAAGCCTCTGGACTCTGCTATGGACTGTCCCACAGACTAAGTGCCTGTAGCAGGTTGGCATTATTTATGAATTCCAAAAATAGATATTGGATTATGTTTGTAAACTGGTCTGTACCTGGGCGTGATTAAATTATGATTAGGGGTTTGATTGGGCCACATCAGTAGGGTGTTGAGTCCCCACCCCTTGGTGGGTGGGGACTCACAGATAAAAGACATGGCCAAGGACAGAGTTGGAGTTTTCAAGCTAGAGGCCCAGGAAGTAAGCACACAGAGGAGCTTGGTCGTGAGGAAGGAGAGAAGGCCCGGGGGGAAAAGAGACAGGGCCGGTCGCCTGACAGTTCACAGCTGGCCTTGTGGAGAAAGGCAAAACCTAGAGAGTCTCATAGTCTACAGCTGACCTTGAGGAGAAAACAAAGGAGCTGAGCCCAGAGAGAAACGGAGCCCTGGGAAGAGAGGAACCCAAGAAGCCTGAACCCTGGCAAATGTCAGCAGCCATCTTGCTCCAAAACATGGCAACAGAATTTGGTGAGGGAAGACACACTTTATGGCCTGGTAACTGTAAGCTTCTATCCCAAGTAAATACCGTTTATAAAAACCAACTGATTTCTGCTATTTTGCATCAGCACCCCTTTGGCTGACTAATACAGTGCCCATCTGGATAATTGGTCAGTGTGACTGCCAGACCATTATGAAGAGATCCAACTTGCCCACAAGGGACAGTATCTAATTTGCTCCTCTCTCCCAGGAGCAGAATCTCCCAGCACCTCCAGTGTTGGCTCCATGGTAGAGCAGAACCAAGGTGGCATGAACTCTGCATGTCCTGGAGGTAGCCTTGGGTTGGGGGTTGGGGGAAGTGGTATGAACAGACTCCTAGCTATGCTTCTCACACCTGCCTCAGCAGGGGTTTGAGAGCAGAGCTCCCTGGAAATAGTCAACTGGCTTTCACCATCCTGTTCCCTTTCCAGGGGTCTCAGGACCTCCTCTCAGGCATATGAAAATCGCTTGTTTTTGTTGATGTTACTTTCAACGAGCATCTACACATCTATTAAATGCTGCCTGCTTTCCCCTCTCTCTTTACAGACTGATCCAGAACACCAAAAACCTAGTGCACATCAGGCCTGGAGCATTTACAAATCTTCCGCGGTTAAAATACTTGTGAGGAATTTCCTTTTTAAGCAATTGGGGAGAGGGAAAGGGGCATTTGATGAAAATCAAAATAATTAGAAAGTTGAGAAGAAATTTTTAACCATATACTTAGCATTATTTGCCGTCTCTGTTCAGCCTTCTGATTTAAATTTAGTCAGCATTTCTTGAGGACCTATTATGTGCTAGCTACTGTGCTAAGCACTTTCCCATCCACATAAGTGATTCCTGACTTTTTATGTGACCCAAGAACCTGAGAACATTATGTCCTTTGCAGTGATTTTCAAGGTTTGAGGTGAGAATGAAGGGTCACAACACTTTAAAAATGGTAAATCAGAATCTCTAAGGCAAGGAGGTCATGTGAGCAGAAAGTAGGTGAAAGCAGGGGAGGCAATTCTGATTTGACCTCTATCCTTGGTTGAGAATTACTGATATACTTTATCTCATTTGTTCATTTAGTCATTAAGTAAAAACTCTGTAAGTATTGACTTGAAGTAGACTCTGTGCCCTATAAACTGTTTCCCATTAAAGCTTATTAAGTCAGCCTTATAACTTGAGTACCACTGTAGTCCAACAGATTCATTGCCAACCGTACAAAAAGTCCTGAAATTGATGTAATCTATACATTTATCTCTATAGATCCTCTCACATATCCAGTAATCACTTATTACACAAAAATTAAAATATCTCTAATATGGATGTCCTCTCTTCTTCCTGATAAATTAAATTTCATAAAATTCCAAAAGGATTTAAAGTTCTTCTCACCACCACCACAAAAAATAAAAAAGGAGGGAGAGGGAGGAATGTCTTCTCACTGGCATTACACGTTATCTGTAAAGGCTCAATCCAGGGCCTCCTCCAGATGCTACTGCTAGAACTGGCATAACTCCTCTGACATCTTCATCACTGGACAATTCCAACCCCACGTGTTCTGCTTTTCCAAAACTTTCAGGGCATCTACAGCACACAAAATTATGCTACAGCATCAACTGCTTTGGAAAACCATAAGGAAGTCCTCAGAACCAAATTTGGCCACTGCAGCCCTTTTGTATTTACTGGGGATTGAATCATGTGTCCTACAATAGACATGTTCTCAATCTTAATCTATGTACCTATGTATGTGAACCCATTTGTAAATAGGACCTTTTGAAGATGTTATTATTAGTTAACGTATGGCCAAATTAAATCTGTGTGCGTCTTAATCTGTATTACTGGAAGCCTTAGAAAGTGAGGAAAGCAGTCAGAGAAGCCAGAAGATGTAGAGGCCATAAATCAGAGAAAGACACAGGAGACCAGGATATTGCCATGGGAAGAGGACCTCCATCACCATTAACACTAGCGATTCCAGGGGAGGGCATGGCCTTGCTGACACCTTGACTTTGGACTTCCAGGCTTCAATACTGTGGCTAAATCCTTGTTGTTTAAGTCAACCAGTGTGTGGTATCTGTCATAGCTGGTCTGGCAAACAAAGACAGTATCTAAGGATCATTATTGTATGGGTTTCCTAGGGCTGCCATAATTCAATCCCCAATAGATACTGAGGGACTGCAGGAACTAATTACATCTGCAAAGACTCTGTTTCCAAATAAGGTCACATTCACACATAGGCGGGATTATGACTTGAACATATCTTTTCAATGGACACAATTTGAACCATAACAGTTATATTTATTAAATAGCATTTTCACCAAAAAAAAGGCGATATTCCTCAACTCTCTGTACACATTGTTAAGCCCATACTGTTATCACCAGCCATAGACAGGGCAGGGATTCTATGTGATCTGAGGCAATGAGTAAAGAGAAGAACTAGAGAGAGCCAAAAGAGAGGCCTGGCTTCATTTCACTGTCACCAGGGTACCAGTCAATTCCTAGCAGTTGACTGGTAAATTTAAAACTCAGTGGGGGTAAGTCCAGAAGCCTAGACCCCTGTGAATGAATGAGCCTCATTCGAGGAAAATAAAATGTCCTTCAATTTAATCTATTAATGCAGCCTCTCTCCTCTTTTGTAGTTAAAAAAAGGTGGGAGGAAAGGAAGAAGAGCCTTGAGTAGCTCCAAACACCAAAAGAATGTTGAATAATTTCAGTGGAATACAAGGAAGAACTACCTAAATTGCAAGGTGGTTAAAGAAGATGTTTTAATAATGAGGGATATGGGTTTCTCACATTGAGATTAATCTTCCTGAAGTGTTTGAGTTAAAATCTGTTCCAAATTAAAGGGATGCTTTCTAGAACCATCAAGAGCATGGAATAAACTAACAAAAGGACATGGAATGCAATGTAATAGGGAAATGAAATTAACACAATGGGAAAAGATTGGCTATATAAATGTAAATGAAAAAGACCAGAAAGTATGGTCCTCACCCCTAGATCTCTAAATGAGAAACATTAGAGCAACTTCTTGCATAGTGTTAGGGGGTTTTAAATTGTGACAATTTTCATCAGCTAGTAGAGTTACTGATAAAGCTAAACTCAATATTTTTAGTTTAATGTGCAAATAGTATTAGCAAAGTGTCTTTCTACTCGTTTTTATCTTTATGCCTTAATGCCAGTTACTTTTGCCTTCTCTCGGTCCACATCATCACCCTACCCCAATCACAGGAGCATCTGTAACACAGGCCTCCGAAAGCTTCCAGATGTTACAAAGATCTTCTCCTCTGAATTTAATTTCATTCTGTAAGTACCAGGCTGATTGCAATGCAGAACAGTTTCCTATTTGTTGCTAAAATTTGGAAAGTAAATATTTCTCATTTCTTTCCTCAAGGGAAATTTGTGATAACTTACACATAACTACCATACCAGGAAATGCTTTTCAAGGGATGAATAACGAATCCCTCACACTGTGAGTAAACACCCAGATTCATGTTCTGCCATTCAGCCTCCTGCTCCTCTCACTTCTAGCTTCAGGCAAGCACTTTCTCCTGGTTTATCAAGTTTCTCACTCACTGGTGACATTCTTCTTAGTCTAAAAATGCCAAGGGTGGGAGGGGCTAAGAAGGGATTATAGCCAGATCCTAGGTTCATATGACAACCAACCAATTCCATTTAAAATTAACCTAATAGGCCCTGAGGATATTCATCAGTTCCCAAATGACGAAAGAGTTTGCTGCATCAATGGAATACTTTGAGCCTGGAGGGGAATGGCTACCCTGATTAAAAGACTGTAGGAATTCCAAGATTTTGGATGAAATTAGTTTGGAAAGATATTCTCCAAGTAGGAAGAGTAATCAATGGACCCTACTCTTTCCTCTGAGTTTTCACCCTACCCTTGACACCCTCTCACTTTGTTTCTGAAGTAACAACTATCTACACTCATTCCCTGAATACTTAAAAATTATACTCTTCTGATTTGGTAGTAACTCATCAGGTTACTAAGCTTACAGGTCCTGTCTCTTTCATACTGTTTCCCAAGCTTTGCTATTCAAAGCATGGCCCATGGACCAGCATCTTCAGCATCTTCTGGAAGTGGGTTAGAAATGCGGAATCTCGAGCCCTACCCCAGACTTATGGTTTCAGTCTGCATTCACAAGATCTCCAGATGATTCACACACACACTCAAGTTTGAGGGGCATTGTACTAAGACAGCTCCAGCCATTCTCTTCACAGTACAACTGGCCCTCTTCCTTCACTCTAAGGTCCAGACCATGTTTGCATGGAGCACCTTCTGCCCCACCATGCTGGGCATCATATCCCATTTATATCCAAAGCCCAGTGACCCATACTCAATTCTTATTCCCACAGCCATATCCCTTTCACTCTTTCTGCTTTGGTTATAGCCCATGGGAGGATTTTGATGAGGCAATAAATAGGATCATCTTTAAGGAAAAAAAAGAGAAAGAATGATTTTTGAATGGCCCTAAAATGAAGATGTAGGTGTAAAAAAAAGAGAATATCTCAGAGGACGCCTTTCATATCAATACATTCTAAAACTTGGTACCAGTGGTACGCTGCACTTATATAGAACTTCTACTTTGGATAGGTATAATTTGACATGTGTAATTGTCATGTTATATTGTGGTCCTGGCTCAGAATATTACAAACAAAAGAATTCAGAGCAACAACCAAAAATAAATTCAAATTAACTCAAGTTCTTTACTGGCAACTCTTCAACACCAGGAAGGAGACTCTATAGATCTGAGAAATACTTCTTTGCAGTCTCCTTTTTCTACTCCCCCCTCTTCCCTCACAAACCACAGCTCTTCCAGCTGTCTATAAAGTGCTCTGAGCGACCATTGGATAATGGGTTGGGAACTACTCATTCATCGTGTCCTCTAAAATAAAAAAGGTATTCAGAGAGTGAACTCTGAGGAGGAGGTGCCTCATGCCTTAGGATATGGGTTCTTCATATGCCTTTATTGGGAACACAAAAGAAAAATGTAAGAGCCACATATCAAGTAGCTTATATTCTCTGTGGTGGGGAAAGATGGGAGATAATGAAAGAATAATACAACCTACTAGATATTCACTATGAGAGTGTGTGGTACCCAGAAATAAGATCTTGAATAGATCTTTTTGAGCAGGAGGAGTCAGTGGAGGATACATGTTGGATCTAAGACTTTGGTTGGACCTCAGAGGATCAGTAACATTTGTATGGGCAAACATAACAGCGGCAAATATTTATATAGCAATTATTAAATGCCTACACTGTTTAAAGTACTTTTTATGTATAATTTCTTGTAGGTTTACATAAAATCATGCAGAAAATACAGAGTTCCCATATACCCCCCACTATTATTAGCATCATGGTGCCTTTGTTACAATTGGTGAAAGAATGTTATTTAATTGTACTATTAATTATAGTCCATAGTTTATATTAGGGTTCACTGTTTGTGTTGTACAGTCCTATGTTTCTTTTTTAATTTTTATTCTAGCAACACATATACAACCTAAAATTTCCTCTTTTAACCACATTCAAATATACAGTTCAGGGTGTCAATCACATTCACAATGCTGAGCCACCATCACCAACATCCATTACCAAAATTTTTCTATCACCCCAAACAGAAATTCTGTAGCAACTAAGTATTAACTCCCCATTCCCTACCCCCATTCCAGCCCCTGGTAACCTGTTTTCTAGCTTCTAACTCAATTTGCTTATTCTCATTGTATTAATGAGATCATAAAATATTTGTCCTTTTGTGTCTGGCTT
>PVKH010033338.1:0-12024 GCA_004027955.1 Chaetophractus vellerosus | reverse complement strand
TCCTAATTTTTCATCTTTTTCATACGCCATCTCCGTATTTCCATACTGTGTTTATTCATTTGCGTGTCTGTTTTCCTTGCCTAGAGCACGTCTTGCCCATCTCTGCATGCCCAGTGCCTAACGTTGTGCCTTCCACGGAGCCGACACAGAAAACAGCTGCTGTGCCCCAGGTGACTCCCCGGCCAAGCAGGGCTGGCCTCGTACAGGACGCGGAGAAGAGAAGGCGACTGGGGTCTGGAGCAGCTTCCGTCTTTGCTGCAGAACTCACAACTGGAGTTCTTCTCAGTTTCCATCATGCTTCTTGTTCAGTATTGTTGGTGTAAACTCATCCTGATGGCTGTTAGAACAGTACTTTCCAAGAATTGTTTTTGCAAGCCTTGAAGTTCATTTTTTAAAGAAGAAATGGAGCAGGTTTTACCAAATTTTAAAGGAAAGAGCTTCTCAAGGATGTTACCCCAGTTGTCAATCAAGGACAAAGACAAGTGGGCATTCACAAACATTAAAAAAAATTCAGGGGGTGGCATATGGGCACTCCTGGAATCTCTGTGTAACATTTATGTAATCAATGTATCCTAAAAATGTATATAGATATATAAAAAATAAATAAAAAATTAATAATAAAAAAAATAAAAATAATAAAAAAATAAAAGCATGAAGAACAGAACCCATGTTTCAGGGTTTGGTAGATTGTTTAGTGGAAAAGTGTGTAATGACAAAAAACAACAATAATGAATCCATCTGAGAATGCGGAATGGCAAAGATCAGCATCTTATCCAGGAGACTGAGTTTTCTTCAGGATGAGCCTAAATTATAAGTGATTATTACAATTGCCAGTATAATCACAAATGTAAAAGCATTAAAAACAACATATTTTGTTCCTTCACAAAGTGGGCATTTAATGAAATTTGTGTAAGGAAGGTAGAAAAAGAAAATAAAGGAGCATCTTTTAGTGCTGAAAATTTTCCTGTCTTGAGAAGATCTGTTGATAGTTTATGAAATTCAGATGGGAGATTTAAACTCTCTCCACCCTAGACACAATATTTAAAATGTGTCCTGATGATCAGAATATTTTTTAGGGCAACAACCCCAAGAGGCTAGTACATGCAGATATATGTTCTGTCTTCAAATAATGGAAAACTCCAAAACAATTTGCATTAAACACTTTGTAAATTAATCAGTGCATACAAAACTTTTAGAAACAAGATATTGCCAAATTTAGAAAGCTCAATCATCCAACAACACCAACAAAAACCCAGTTTTTCTCATATTTCTTCTTGGACATCCTGATTGTGTTTGATTTGTCTTCCCTCAGATGAGGAAACTGGGTGGTAGACAGCAGGGAAGTTACTGCATAATGACGCAGTTAGGTCAGGATAATCCACTCTTCATTAAAACTATCTTTTCCAAAATGAAAGAGCTGTTAAGTTTAGCTACAGCAAAACTACATCTGATAGGATTGACAGTGCAGCTTTCCCCACATTGCTAAAAATCCATGAAAATGCCCCCATTTTGCCCAGCACAGGCATGTAACCAAAAGTAAGGCAAGTATCTCAATGAGATTCAGTGAATTGGTTCCTGGTCTAAGTCTTAGAGATTCCTACAAGCCTGAGATTTTTCTCAGACAGGTTTGACTGGTTAGCCTTATCATCCAGTGTGGAGCTTGAGGACACAGGTAAGATTCTTAGATTATGTACCCAATTCTGATTTAGTCATTTTGAAATTTTCCATGCTTGTTTTGCCTGTTTTATATCTGGATGAAATTTTTTTTAAATGTCAAATTTGTGAATGGAATTTATTCTATTTTTGCTGATAAGAGATTTTTATTTACTTTCATATGTCTTGATGATTTCATTAAAAATTTCAAAGATCGAATCAGAGGCTGGTAAAACACGTTCTCATCTAAAATTTTTGCTCTTTACCCTATATGATACCATGTATTTTTGTATTTTTATGCATATGGCCATTAATGTAATAAAAAACACATTTTCTATCAATACAAAATTTTGATCTGCTGCTGTTTCTTAAATTACTTTATAGATAAAAATGAACTGTCTTTGATTATAAAACTGTAGGATATATAATTATTGCTATTAATACAATTCATTAAGATGGAAAAATAACAAATTATTTTAATGAGCCTTCAGGACATAAATTTGTTTCATTTACAAACTCATTTGTATCTTTCTGGTATATCCAAATGAAATTAGCATTCTCTGAGGCTCTCCGAAGTCCTTTTACATTGAAAATGATAAAATATAGCCATTGATAAAAACAATTTCCTAAGACTTGAGTTATACAGCACATGTAGGAAATTATTAATATATCCAATAAACTTTCTACTCTGCTTTCTTTTTATTCTTTTTTGCCCACCTATACAAATTCAGAAATCTCTATATGAGGATGTGGAGAATCAGGAAAAACAATGCTTCAATCAATCAAAAATGCTGCATATAAAATATTCTAGAATGATTTTCAAAAAAAATTGCAGATATCACTACATTACTGTAGGTATAATGGCAAAAATTGCAGATTCTTGAGTCAAAGTACTTGGATCAGAGAGCTGGCTCAGGCACTTTCTAGATATGGATAAGTAACATAGCTTTTTATGTCATAGTTTTCTTATCTGTAAAGTATGAATAATGGAAGCACCTTCCTAAGGAGTATTATGGCAATTGGATTATATAATATAAATAAAATATTTCATTAGAGTTATGTCATTCATATTATTAAACTAGCACTTATTTCTTCATCTTGAACCTACTTTGTGTATACACGCACACACACATTTGGCTTGGTATTTTACCATTAATTTATAAGGTTTCAACACATGCTTGTTAACACACCAACTGAAAAAGGTATGCATTCTGAGAAGTGAAAAAATGAGATGAGGCAAAATACAAATACAAGGCATGCATGTGAAATTTGTTTGGAGGTGTAAATTTGAAAGAATAATTCTATATGGGGATGGGCATATTTTAACTAATTAAGTAACAATTTTAAATGTTGAGAACTGTGGAATTGAGCATTGGTAATCCAATCATATGCTTTTGTTATTTGTAATAGTATATAATTTTAATGACATATCCAATTAGGGATTAGGTTGTTTTACATTATTAACCTTGAACATTTTTTGAGACCCCTGATAATTTCCCGGTGTTTATTTTGTTTCGTTGTTGCTGTTAGCTTGAAAGAGGCACCAACAAAACATCATTCTCTTCTGATTTTCATCTTTTTTTATGGGATTTAGTATCTAGAACTGTGAAGGGTCTGATATTTTACCATATAGAAAACTAAACATTACCCTGCCACAACTTCACAGATGCTAGCAGAAGACATGAGACGCCTGGATAACAGACAAAAGACATGGTTAATCATGGCAAGAAGAGCTTTCAGTTCCTTTCAGTTCCCCTTACTCCTTAAACCTCCTAGAGGGGCCCAGGTTGGATGCACACTCAGTGATTCTGGGCCAGTTAAGGAACATCAATCTTTTAAAGAGGAATACTAGCAAACATTCCCAAACACTCCCCAAGAAAGGGAAAAATTATCATTATTCTGGGCAGGAAAAAAAATCTCTCAGAAGGAAGAACTATCTATATCTTTCAATACCAATTTATGTTTAAAAAAAAATCTTTGAAAATATAGTCAGGGAAACTAAAGCTGCCAGTGCCTCTGCTCAGAGGAATTGTAGAAATATGGGAAACGCTTAGAGAATTATGCCCTAATCTTTAGTTGTTATTACAGGAAACAGTATTGTTGGTTAGTGAAGAAAGAATAGAAAACTAAACAAATGTTGCTGGGAACAGTTGCTCTGTATATGGACAATAATTCAATAAGACATCTATCACATAATATTACTACAAAAAATACATGGGCATTAAAGACATATATGAAGAGCAAAATTTTTAAATCTTTCACAAAATAAGCTATCTTGTTGAAAAAATTTGTAAAACAATGTACTAAACTGACTTATAAGAGAGTTGTAGTCAACCAAATTTACAAATAGCATATATGTATGTGTATGTGCATATAAAAATATTTAAAATTTCAGTTACAAATTGGGAGAAATATTTATAAAAAATAAATACTTATAAGGAATTATTCTCTAATTGGCTTAGGACTCCCTTAACAAAGTACCATAGACTGTGGCTTAAAAAAGAGAATTTATTGACTCACTGTTCTGGAAACTAGAAGTCTTCAATCAAGGTGTTGTCAGGGCTGTGCTTCCTCTGAAGTCGGGAGGGGTCTGGCCATGGCTTGTTGGAAACCTGTGCTATAACTCAATCTAGGTCTGCATCATGGGGTCATCTCCTGTCTCCTGTCTCCTCGCTTGCTCAAAGTTCAAAACACCAATCATTTTAGACTAGGAACCATCCAAATCCACTTTGGCATCATCTTAACTAATAACATTTTCAAGGATCCTATTTCCAAATATGGTCACCTTTATGGGACCAGTGGGTTAGGACCTGAACATACCTTTTAGAGAGATGCAGTTCAATCCATAACAATTATCATTGAGATGATACATGAGACATTTAAAAATCAAGAAGAAAACAGCAAAACAATCCAACAGAAAATATGTGCAACATATGAATTGGCATTTCATAGAAGAAGGAACACAAATGACCAGTAAACATAACAAAATTGTTAAATATTAGTTGTAATCAGGAAATGGACACTGAAACTAACTTGAAACACTACTTTGATCCTTCTGGTAGACCAAAATGGAAAAAAAAAATATGTGGAAATGAATGTGTTGTCAAAGGTAAACAGCCATGAATCTCATATGTGCTTGCTGAAGTATTATTATTTTTATTACCACTTCTGAAAAAAATTGCATTATCCAAACAAAAATACAGATACACATATAAAGCAATGCAAAAATCCCTCTACTAGACAGAAATTCCAATTTTTCAAGAGGAAGGAGTTCATAGAAGCATTTTTTAGAAGCAGAAAAATCTGAGTATAACCCAAATATTTGTTACCATGAGAATGATTAAGAAAATTGTGATATGTGTCAAAAATATGTAGCAGTAAAAGAAAATGAATAATAGCTCCATTCATCAACATAAGGTAATGCATGAACATTGAGCAAGCTCCAGTTACAATATATGCAGTATGTTTCCATTTATATAAAGGTCAAATCTTACAAACTTAAACATATGTTTTTCAGAATTTACCTCTGTAGTATGAAAATTAAAAAAATAAAAAAATTCAAAATGGAATATATCTTGTGCATTAAAGAGTTAACTCAGCATGCTTGGAGTGTTCAAATCCTCTACATTCCAAAGAAAGCACTGGCCCTTGATCTGTCCCTGGGAGATAACCTCAAAGTTATTAGAATATAAAAATATCTTTGTGTATTTGGGGCCTTGGGCCAAGACAATTTGTGCTAACAGTGTGATTCATGGTGGGTACTTTAGGCCATGCCCTGTCAGTTTTAACTGTTGGACACCAACTAAGGTCAGTCACATGAATATCCCATGGCTGTTCTTCTGATTCCCAATAAAATCCCTGGACACCAAGGCTCGCATCAGCTTCATTGGTTGGATTACATTGTGCATATTGTCACACATAGTTGCTAGGTGAATTAATCACTGAACATATGACTCCAATGAGAGATGACAACTGAAGGCTCACTCCAAGTCTGTCCTGAATTTTGTCCTGTGCATCTTTTTTCTTTTCTCATTTTAATCAGCATCTTTTTACAGTAATTAACCATAACTAAAAAAAGATTTTCTGACTTCTGTGGTCTTTCTAGTGAATCATCAAACCTGAGGGTGTTCTTAGGGACCCCTGAGACAAAGCTATAGAAATGTCAATGAATAAAGTAATAAATTAGAATTATGAAATAGGATAAAAATGAAAACCTGGATGAAATGGATACATTCCTGGGCATATACATTTTGGAGTTAGTATAAGAAGTGATAGAAGTCTTTAATAGATCAGACTAATAACTATCAAACAAGTTGAAATATGGTCAGCTTCTAATGTCTACTCAAATACATATTAAAATATTTTTCTTGAAATAAATGTCAATTAAAATAATCATATTTTATTGTATCAAATATACAATTATTTTAAAAGGACAACCATTATATTCATGAGTATCAGGAAACAAACATTCTTCAATTGTTGGTGGAACACATTTATTTCACATAATTTCTGGAGGAGTAGTTTGCCAATGTGTCAAAACTATTAAATATATACACCAGAATTTCCCATCAAGTAATATATACACCAATGAAATATTACATAAAAGTAATGCATATTAATTATGATATTTATTCTATTGTTTCTTCAATGTAAAACTCTGGATAAAAGCAAAATTTGTATATAAATTATGGTGCAGCCATAGAATAGAATATTTGCGTCCTTTAAAATTTTTATATAGTCAAATGTACTACAAACAGTTTGGGACTCCAAAAATCAGAAATGTTGGCAGGTGTAAAAACCCATGTGTCCAAAATGGAATGATGTGATGAAGTTTTATTCTTTCTTTGGTCAGAAATTGGTTTATAAATTTATTTGTAAATTAGACAGACCATTTGTTTTAAATAGTATAGCAAATATAAGGATGAGAATGTCATCAAAATGCAATTTAATTATAAACCTGTAGGTAAAATTAAGTCAATTTTAAAGTAACAATAAAGTATCAAATATAATTTTAAAGTATTGTATATATGAACACTTTTAGAATCCAAAAATATTTACAAACACTCTTAACTATCAATATATGAAAATGAGGACTTCAGTAGAAAGTATATAAATGAGCAATTCATAAAAGAGATCATTTAGGTCACTAATAAAATATGAAATATGATCCCACATATTTAGTAAGTAATGAAATGCAAAACAAAGGTGTAATGAGGTACCATGTTACACCAATCAGATTGGAGGAAAAGAAGGCATTTCAGTTTTAACAATTATTTACAAGTCTCTGAAGATATGTGTATTAATCAGGGTTCTCTCAGGAAACAGAATCAACAGGAGATATCTGTCAATAATATGAGATTTTATGAGTCTCTCACACAACCATGGGGATGCACAAGTCCAGGTTCCGCAGGCAGGCTTCAAGCCAGGAGTTCCGATAAAAGACCGATGAAGGGTCGTTGATGAGTTTCTGGGAGAAGTTGGCTGTCCAAAGACACGCTGGGAAATTCTTTCTGAATGTTGAAATCACTTCCCCTTTTAAGACATTCAACTGATTGGATAAAAGCATCACCCACTGCTGATGAAATCTCCGTGATTGATGCAGATGTAATCAGCCATCCATGCAGTAAACTCACTGGTGATCGAAGACCATAAATGCTCTTGTATTACAATTAGCCCAGTGCTTCCTGGACCAAACACCTGGACACAATTACCTGGCCTAGTTGACACATTAGCCTAACCATCACAATATGGGTATAGGTTTTTGTAGTGTTTAAGGGAATTTATATATCCTTCTTAATTTAAATCCTTACTTAGTAGATTTAAATTAATTGAATCTCTTACAAAAGTTATTTCAATAGTTATTTTAATAAATATTTAATTATTAATATATTATTTAATATTAAATTAATAATACTTTATTTTATTATTATATTTAAGTAAATATACTATCCCAGTCCAGTAATGACACTTCTTGGCATCTAACATTCCACATTTGCATATTCTCAGATATGTACAAGGATGTCTATTTAAAATACCTATAGAGTAATTGCTACAAGAAATTGGCATATATTAGGTTGTAAGTTTGACCTATATACTCTAACATGGGGAAATCTCCAAAATATATTGTAAGAAGAATTAATTATATATACTCTACTTTACTATCAATGTTTATAAAACAACCTTAATTTTGCTGGTTTCCTATATGAGTGAACTCATCAATTTTTGGTACATTTATATATTTGTAACTACCCACTCACACATGTGTACATATGTGTACAACTATATAAAATACATAAAAACACACAATTCTGTAACTTACATTAGGAATTATTCTGTACCTTATTTTAGAAACTTTCATATGATTTCCAGAAGACCAATTAATCAATTAAAAGTATGTTCTTCATTTTGTTTTTAAAACAGCTAACAGATGCCTACAACATGCTGAAAACTCACTAGTTCAAAGGTAATTTCTCATATGACTATGCACTTATTTACTAGTTGAGTTTTATTCACTAAGGTCAGTTGTGACCATTACACCACCTGCTTATACAAAACATTTTCACTTGTTAAAGATGATTGTGATCTTTTTACTTGTTTTGAATTTTCATTAAGTTTTATGGCAACTATTGAAATAAGAGTGCAAAAGTAAGCAATTTCTATAAAACCCAAACTTAAATTGAAAATACAAATGAACAAAATGATGTTTACATTAGATGTAGATAATGCAACTATGTAAAATCCTGAAAGGAAAATTTGTAGAAACTTAGGATATTGCATTCATGTTGCTCTGCAATTCTTTTAAGATTTTAAGTCCATTTGAAGTACACCAAAACTGGAAACTATTTACAATGAATTTTAGGCCTTATGGGGAGAAAAACACCCAGAGCTCCTACAAGGTGATTTGAATACATATGTATATCAAGAATATGGATATTATATGACAAATCTAGTTGAAAATAAGCTACTTATGTCTTTATCATAATTCCAGCCTTAACCAAACATTCAATCAACTGACCAGCCAAGAATGCACAGGATAAGAGGTCTTCAATTATATGTTTTAAAGCATACAAAAATGCCTAGATGTATGTATAACACTTAACAACCATAGTTAAATTGGAAAGAATTGTTGGAGGCAAGGGTTTGAAGATGTTTGTTAAAATGTATTTTAGCATTATCTGAATATTTTGTTTTATTGTAAAGAATAAATTTAATTTTTAATTAAAATGGATTCTGAAAAGAAATGAGTACAAATGATGCATAAATGCACAATATACCACATTTTTAGTTGCAAACAAATCTTCTTACTAAAGTTATAGGAAGTGAAATCATCATTTTATATCTTTATTTGAAAAATTAGATTATAATGAAAATAATTAGTTAAAATTAGAATCACAATTTAGCATACATAAAATTAGAAGCACATATTTAGCTTACAATAAAATTATTTGTTAGCATACAAATAAAATTATGCATTTTATCTCCTTTTCTCAATAATCATTACTGGACATTATATGAACATGTCAAGCAAATACCTCTTTTATTTGCTTTAAGTTGAAATGTTTTTCATATATAGTTGGAATGTATTTGCACTCAAGAAATGGAAAATATTTTAACTTTACATACACATTACCAAATGTTTTAATAATATTGATAAATATAATATCAGTAAATTTGTTCTCTCCTATTATTCTTTTCTTTGCGTTTTCTCTAATCTAAAATAAATCCATTAATATCTGATATGGAAATTTATCTTGCATGGATAAAAAGAACCAAGAAACACAAGATATGAGTTTTGTGTCCTTTTGCTTACATCATTTATTTTTAAAGATAAGCTCTTGGGCCTCAGTGTTCTCACCCAACTAATGCAAGGTTATAAATTACTCTCAATCCTTAACATTTAACTTTTTCAAAAATAGTTCTAAAAATATGGACGTGTGATGAATTATCTCATGGGTCTTTTATATATTTGATCCTGGAAGACATTACTGAAAGGAATTCGATTATATGATGTTTCTGCTTTACTGAATAAAATAGTACCTGCCAAACACTGGACAATCTCATCATATAAACTAATAAAATATGGATTATATTAATTTTTCCTCTCTGTATTAGTCAGCCAAAGGGGTGCTGATGCAAAGAACCAGAAATTTGTTGGCTTTTTAAAAGGTTATTTATTTGGGGTAAAATCTTACAGTTACTAGGCCATAAAGCATAAGTTACTTCCCTCACCAAAGTCTGTTGCCATGTGTTGGAGCAAGATGGCTGCCAATGTCTACAAGGGTTCAGACTTCCTCTCTTAAGGCTCAGTGATCCCAGTGAGAGAAATAGAACAAAGGGTGGCCTCTTCTCAAACTGAATTCCCTGTTCCCACTTATCTAACCCTTCCACATTCTAGGTGGCCCCTTTTCAGAACTTTTCCCTGTTCCTGCTTATCTAATCCTCCCACATTCTTGTTCAAGTCACTTCCCCAAAAACCCAAGTCAGTAAAGGGGATGAACTCAAACACTGAGAACTTACCCTTACACTTTGTGCCTTAGGATTGGGTTAGTTTTCGTGCCTAAGATTGTAAGCCCACAACTCCCAGCCAATGGGAGATGGGTAAGGTTGGGAGGGAAACAGGACATTGCATCAGGGGAACTATATAATCTTTGCTCTTACACTGATCATGTGCACTTGCCCGCTTCCAGTAGTATGGGCGTGTGCCCTTTCCCATGAGAAGAAATGAATTACTGCTGCCTCTAGTCCAACTGTCTGTCTTCAGAACTTTTATTTTGAGTAAGTGGTCACCATCCCACTCACCAGCTTCTTCTAATATCAGCGGTAGGCTGGGATAAGTTTCCTCTCTCTTTCTGGGGCTTGTTGCTTGCTGGACTCAGCTGCTCTGTTCTCTCCACAAAGCCAGATGTAGACTATCAGGCTAAGGCTCGTCGCTCTTCCCAGGGCCTCTGCCATGGCTAATGAAGGCTTCTTTCTTTGATCACATATCTGCTTCTCCTTGTATTTACTTCCCAGGGCTCCAGCGTTAAGACTCGAACCTCCCTTCTCTACTGTGCAGTTTCTCTGTGAGTCCCCACCCACCAAGGGGCCAGGGACTCAACATCCTACTGACTGGCCCAATCAAAGCCTTAATTATTATTTAATCAAGTAAAAGTGAAACCTCTTCAAGTAAAAGTGAAACCTCTGAATCCAATAAAATCTAATATGCCCAGAGGCACAGACCAGTTCAAACATAATCCAATATCTAATTTTGGATTTCATAAACAATAACAAACTGCTACACTCTCCTTCAATGTCTTTATTTTCAGTATAAGTGCTTGGCCAATACAGGGAAGTAGCAAGAGACAGAAATGCTATGACGGGATTCCTTGGTCTTTCGTGCTTCTAAGTATGTCATTGTGTTCCTTCAGTACTTAAAGCAAGCTCTAGTTGGAATGGAGAACATTGGGAGTGTCAGCATCTCTACTTACCCAGCATAGATGTAACATGTATGCCTTGAAAACTGTGCCGGGCATTTTCCTTTTGCACTGGGTCCCACAAATTATGTAAATGACCCTGCTTTGAATTTCTCTGAACTTCCTCCTGTCATGGACCCTGGGAATTCTGAGCTCATGCATCATCTCAAGTACTATACTGTGTATATCTCCTACTCATGTGCTTGCTCCATTGTCTCATAAGATTTTATTTACAGGACACAAGTTCAAGGATAAAATGACTTCAAATTTCAAGACAGTGATAGAGAGTATTAAACCAGTAATAGGACTCTCCTAAGCTTGGGTCCCTGGACGACTGCAACCTTAACAGCTGGCCCTGTCTTGCGTAGCTCCTGGCTCCACCTTGTGAGCTATGCCTCGTGGTACACTTTAGTAGCTATGTCCTACGGTCATTTCTAAATATAGGTCTTAAATCTGATTTGCTTGTTTGCTTCCATGCCCACCTGCCTCCACTCAGTGCAGGCTATTTAAAACAATTGGCATGTTTGGGAAGGGCAGACTCCTAATCCAATCTTTATGGCAGAGCTAAATTTCTTTCATTATTTGAGAAGTACCGAAGGGTCTTTGCCATTTAAAGCATTTTTAAAATCTTTTTTCTTGGTGTTTGGGGTCCAGAAGTATTCAGCTTTTCCCTCTGCAAGACCTACGTTTCTGTACTCTATTTAATTTCTTTGCTTTGTATAATGGTTTGAGTTTGATTTAATTATGAATTCCAAAAATATAGATTAGATTATGTTTGTAAACTAATCTGTTCATCTGGGCATGATTAAGTTATGAGTAGGGCGTTAACTGCCATGTCAGTGAGACGTTGAGCCCCACCCCTCGGTGGGCGTGGTCTCAAGTATAAAAGGCTAGACAGGCAGCAGAGCAAGCAGATTGA
>PVKH010033337.1:0-12026 GCA_004027955.1 Chaetophractus vellerosus | reverse complement strand
CACTTAGACATTTCTCACAATGTAAAATATTTATTTAAGAATTCTAGCTCTTTCATGGTGTCCAAAACACTACGGCATTCTTCGGTCCCTGTCCAAAATGTCCAATTCCTTGCCAATTTCTTCCTTGAAACAATTCTTATACCCCAGAAAATCCTTATGGACTGTTTTTATTCTTCCATTTCCAGTGTAAGTGGTATAGCTACAGGGAAACCCCTCTCCCCTCTTTTTTAAGCATCTTTGAGAAGTGCAGGCTTCTCTTCTCCAGCATTTCCCACTTCCTTCACTCTAACTCATTCTTTAAAAATACCTGACATTTTGGCAAATTGCACCAATTCAAACCCTATACTACTTCAGCAGCCAAAAGTGCTTATAATTTTTAATGTATTTTCTGTTCACTGGCCGTATTAAGATAAGTAAAAGTAAATCAGGATTTAAAAATAGGAACGCCCTTATACCTTAATTCATTCACTGCTAATAAGAGATGACTGCACTTGAATACTTTACGGGTAGTAGTTGCTGAGGAATTATTTCTGTAGTCATAAAGAATTGATGAAATGGTTTTAGGAACAAACTGAAGTCATTATTAAGTAAATTTCACTTGCCTTGGAAACCGCTAGAAAACTCAGAGCCCACAACTGCTTTGGAAATGGTACATTAATGTATTTTATACAAAGATATTTTCTTTTAGCAATTTATTTTATGAAATATATATGTACATACTTTAATGGAAATGTAATGCTTTTTAAAGGTATGAATATGATAGGTGTGAATAGGTCAAGTCTAAGAGGTGGTAAGTGGCAGGGAAGGTATATATACTAATATACCCAAGGCTGAAGAGCCTTATCCTGCATGTGATGGCAAGGAAGCATCAGACAAACCCAAACAGAGAAAAATTCTATGAAATAACTGGCCTGTAGTATTAAAAAGACAAAACAAAACTCTCAATGTCATAAAAGACAGGAAGGTTGCAGATTAAAGTCAACTAAAGAGACATGACAACTAAGGACAATGTGTGGCCCTGAATTGGATCCTTTCCTGGAGGAAGAAATGCTATAAAAGAGCATTATTGGGATAATGGATGAAATTGGAACATGCACTACAGATTAGATAAAAACATTGCGTCAGGGAGCAGATGTAGCTCAGTGGTTGAGCACCTGCTTCCCATGTACCAGGTCATGGGTTCAATTGCTGGTACCTCCTGGGGGAAAAAAAAGCATTGTGTCACTGTTAAATTTCCTGCATAGGTTATATACAAGAATATCCTTGTTCATAAGAAAACACACTGAAATAATTAAGAATTTTAAATATTTATAAACATGGGTGAATCTGGGAATTTCTATACTGTTCTGCAATTTTTCAGTAAGTTTGAAATTATTGCAAAATAAAAAGTAAAAAAAGAAAAGCATTAAACCGCAGAGAGTTCCCCTACCTGCCTAAAAGGAGGAATGTTTTTAGATATAGATAGATGGTAGACAGATACAGATAGAATGATGCTAGATAAATACATGATAGATCATATTATGATGGAACTAGCCATTTGTTCCTCAGTAACAAACTGGAGTTTTGGTCATTTAACTTTTCCTTCTCCTATATTTATTCTATCTGAATTTGGGACAAAAATAGTTAAGGACCCTGACTCAAGTATTTGGTAAATGTGATTTCCATATTGCTTGATTCAATATTCAGGACCTATTACCTGCAAGGCTCTGTGGAGAAAATAAGAACTAAAACAGACCGTGCCTTTCAGATGCTCAATATAGTGGTTATAGAGATAAAACGTGATATAATCCCTATGCTACATTCAAGAGTCTTTTAGTCTAGGATTGTGCCATGTGATACAGTAGCCTGTGGCTATTTAGATTAATTCCATAAGATTAAAAATTTGGTTCTTCGGTTACATTAGCCATATTTCTTTGTTCAGGAACCACGTGTGGCTAGTGAAGGCGAGCAGATACAGAACATTTCCATTTTCACAGGAAGTTCTTCCGAACGGCGCTGGTAGAAGAGATTGCATACATAAATAACATCAATACAAGGAAGATGATAATGAACGCCATAAAAGCGTAAGGGAAGGAGAGATTATGTTCCAGCGGATGGAGGTGAGGGAAATAAGGGAAGTTGCCAGAAGACTGCATGTAGACTGGTGGAGGTAGAGCGAAAGTATCTCAGGCTGAGAAAACATGAGCAAAGCAGGAAAGAGAGGCTTGTAAGGGTAGCACTTAATTCTGTGTGTCTTTAATATGGGGTCTGCCAAGCAAGGTAGGGCTGTATAAAGCCACAGACGCTAAGCTGCAGAGCCTGGGATATTCTTTAGGCAACAGGAAGTTACTAAAGGTCTTTGGATAAGACGAAGACATGACCAAATCGTTCTTTAGGAAGGATAATGTAGCAGCGGGCGTATGAAATGGATTAGGGTGGATGGAGTTGAAGGCAGATAGACCAGAGGGCATTGCAGTAGCCCAAGTGAGAGGTAATGAGGGGCTAGTGTAGGGTTGTCTGTCACCAAGGATACTTTCAACGGCATGTAACAAATTCCAATTTAAAATGCCTGGAGCAATAAAGAAACTTCTTACAGAACTGGAAATTCCGAAGAAGTGACTTCAGGTTTGAAGGATTCCGAAGTTCAACAATGTGACCAAGGACCAGATTCTTTCCATTTCTTCTCTGCTGTCTTCAGTGTGGGCATAATTCTCTGGCTGATAGCAAGATGGTAGTGGTAGTTCCGGGTATCATATCCTGAAACCTTCTTAAGACAGGGAAAATGATCCTCAGATCCATTCCCCCCACTCCCCCCCCCCCCAAGGCAGACTTCCCCTCACAATCCCAGGTCATCTTTGGATCACATGCACATTCCTGAACTATTCTTTGTCTTCCCTGCTGACATGGTAGAACACGTATTTAGGAGTCAAAGACAAAGAGATAAGAGTCAGAGGGTTTGAGCCTAAAGGGCTAGGGTACATAGGAAGAGGAGAAGTTATGGAAGGAAAGATGATGATTTTGTAAGGGTCTTTCTGAGTTTGGAATACCAAAGGGATGACTGGTGGGTGAAAATGAGGGACTGGAGCTCAGAATACAGATTGAAGTTGGGGATATAAGTTGGAAGGCATCTGCAGAGCGGTAATAACTAAGCCCGTGAGATTGCCAAAGGAGAGGAAGGAGGGGGAGGGTCTACACACCATGCTGGAGGAAGAAATGGAAACAGGGAAGGCATGGTCGGCGAGGTAAGCAAATCTAGGTGCATAATGCTTAGAAATCCAGGGGAACAGATGGAGTTCCAAGAAGACCAGTAGAGTTAAGGACTACGGAGGTCTTCTTGGTGATGCAAACTTAGAAACATTAGGTTGGCAACCAGAAGTCATTGTGACCTTTAAGACAGTTGTTTCATTAGCAGAGTAGGAGCAGGTGGGTTTCAGAAGTTAAGGGATGAGCAGATAGATAGGTTAGTAAAAGTATAAAATACAGATGACCCTTTTGAAAAGATTGGTAGTCATGAAAGGGAATGCAATATGAATGAAGTTGCTTATATACGTATTATTTATTTAAAAGACTAAAGAATCAGAAGCAGCTGAAATTCCTGGATATATTATTGCTTGAAAAATTAGGGTTTGTTTACTCAATTGTGTGTGTGCAGTCATTAAAAAATAATTATGAAGACAATGAAGCAATATAGAAAAATCATACTGTACAATGTTCTGTGAAAAAAGAAGATAGAAAACTTATATGGATTACAACTCTAGAAAGTATGTTATGTGCACGCACTTATAAAAATACTGTAAGGAAATAGATAAAATAATAATACTTGTCTTGGAGTGGTAGAACAATCGACTATTTTTCCTCTATTTTCTTAATTTTGTAGAATGTTATAGAACATTTATAGAGTTGTATGTCTATACATTTTAAAATACTAGATGTCAAAGAGGATAGTAATCTCAGGGAATGGTACAGTTGAAAAACGTTTGGTTTTTGTTCATTTACTTGCTCTGGCAGGGATAAAGCATACTTGGCTATGATAATAGACTAAGGGGGAAAATTCAAAATAGATTAAAAGATTGAAGGTGCAAGAATAAGGGGTCGCCTAGTTTACTGAGCAAGGATCCAAGAGAAGCAGGAGGGAATAACATTGAAGGCATGAATGAAGAGTTTAATCTTTTAGGAGAAGGAATATTTATTTTCTGAGACAAAAAAATAAATAAGAAAGGAAGAAAATACCAAAAGATTTGTGTGTGTATGTGTGCAAATTGTAAGTTTATTCTAAAATGTATGTGGAAATATAAGGTCCTAGAATAGCCACGACAATTTTGAAGAAGTTGGGAGACTTACAACTACCAAATTTTAAGACTTGTTATAAAGCTTAGTGTAAGATAGTGTAGCATTGGAACAAAGATCAATGAATAAACCAATGGAACATAATAGAGAGTCCAGAAGCAGAACTTAGATTTACAACAAAGACATCACTGCATTTCAGTGAGGAAAGGATAATATTTTCAAATATTGATGCTTGAGCAATTGGATACTCGTGTGTGTGTGTGTGTGGATGAAAATGATAATTGACCCCTACCACACACCATAAACAAAAGTTAATTCAAGATGTATAAGAGACCTAAATGAGAAATGAAAAAAAAAAAAACACACTCCAGAAATGGCATAAGAGAGTATCTTCATGATCTTGCTATAGGTTCAATTGATTTTGAACAAGGGTGCCAAGACAATTCAAGAGGGAAAAACTGTCTTTTCATCAAGAGGTTCAGGGACAATGAGATACTTATATGAAGAAGAATGTAGTTAGACCCTGTGACAGTTTGAGGTGACTCCTAAAACTTATCTATTCCTGTGGGTATTGTACCCTTTGATTGCATTAGATCACTTGATTAGATTGCTTTTGATTGGACTATGCCAGTAAAGCATGACTCAGGCTGGGTCTCCACCCTCTTGCTAGGTCTTATATAAACTGAGAACACAGAGACACAGAGAAAGAAGCTGCCATTTTGATCCTGAGAGAAAGGAGAGAGAGGGCTCCAGGTTCACCTACAGCTGAAGAAAGGCAGAGAAGCCTGAGATGCTGAGAGAGTTCCAGGAGTCCGGAATCGGCAGAGGACAGAAGCATGGAAAGAGGCCCCCAAGGGGCTGGGTCCATGGAGCAACTCAAGGCTGAGGAGATGAGCCCTGCCATATACCTGAGTGCCATTTGGCAGGATGCCAGGATCCCCAGCAGCTGACTGTTGAGAAAGCATCTCTGATGTGCCTTGATTTGGACCTTTCATGGCCTCAGAACTGTAAGCTTTTACTTCAAATAAATTTCCCATTAAAAAAGCCAACCCATTTCTGGTACTTTGCATTGGCAGCCCTTTAGCAAACTAAGACAGATCCCTACCTCACATCGTATACAAAAAATAACTCAAACAGATGATAGACCTAAGTGTAAGAGCTAAAACTACAAAACTCTTGGAAGAAAACATAGGAGTAAATTTTTGCATCCTTTGATTTCTTGGATATGACACCAAAAACAAAAGCAGCAAAAGGAAAAAAATGATAAAGTGGATTTCATCAAAATAAAAAACTTTTGTGCATCAGAGGACGCCATCAATATAGTATAAAGACAACTTACAGAATGGGAGAAAATCTTTGGTGACCATATACCTGAGAAGGAACTCATATCCAAAATATATGAAGAACCCATAACTCAATAATAAGACTAATCACCTTGTTTTAAAAAATGAGCATTTGAATAGACACTTCTCCAAAAAAGATATACAAATGGTCAATAAACTAACGAAAAGATGCTCAATATCATTAGTCACTAGGGAAATGCAAAGGAGACTCACAATGAGATACCACCTCACTCAATAGGATGTCTAAAATAAAAACAAAACAAAGAAAAAGAGAAAATACTTAAGTGTTGGATAGAATGTGAAGAAATTGAAACACTCATTCATTGCTGGTGGCATTATAAAATGGCGTGATCACTTTGGAAAACAGCCTGGCAGTTTCTCAAATGGTTAAACAGAGTTATCATATGACCAAGCAATTCTATCCTAGGTATATACCCCAAAGAACTGAAAACAAATGTTCCTGCAAAAATTTGTCCACAAATGTTTATAGCAGCATTATTCATAATAGCCAACAAGTAGAAACAACACAAATTTACATCAACTGATAAATGGATAAGCAAGTGTAGTATAATCCACAAAATGTAATATTATGCAGAGATCGAAAAAAAGAATGAAATATTGTTACATGCTACAGCATGGATGAACCTTGAAAACATTATGCTAAGTGAAAGAAGCCTATAGCAAAAGACCACATGTTGTATGATTCCATTTTCATGAAATAGTCAGCATGGAGAAGGAAAGCAGATTAGTGTTTGCCAAAGGTTGGGGTGAGGGGGGGATATGGAGTAACTGCTGATTGGTTCCAGGTTTCATATTTGGGGTGAAGAAACTGTTCTAAAATTATAGTGGTGATGGATGCACAGCTCTCTGAATACACTAATGATCTCTGAATTATACACTTTAGGAGGATGAATATCTTAATAACATCATAATGTATGCAAAAAAAAGAATGAATAACTGATTGTCATGTAAAAAAGAACTTGTCTGGATTTTGTCCCCAGTTGCTGGGAGATACCCTCCGAATCTTTGGAATTTCCTGTGGTAGAGGCTTCTTTTGTTATTCTTGGTGGACCCCAGAGCATACCTGGTGGTTTATGCTAATGATATGGCAAGGTGGAGCTTGACACACTTGTAGTTTTAGGGATGGAGGCGCTGGTACACCAGAGAGACCAACCATGTGATTAGGAGGTTGGCCCTTTGACCCTCATCATATTAGCCAACCTCTGGGGAAGGGAAAAGGGCTATAGTCTGAGCTCAGCCATGGGGCAATCAATTAATCAATCATGTCTATATAATGAAACCCTAATAAAAACCCTGGACACTGAAGGCCAGGTGAACGTCCCTGGTTGGTAACACACCTAGATGTAGACGTGACAGGAGGGTGAGGAGTCCTGACTCCACGGGCAGAGGTCACAGAAGCTTCTGATTTGGGACCCTCCCAGACCTTTGCTTTACATGGCTCTTTTGACTGGTCCTGATCTGTATCCTTTTTGCTATAATAAAACTGGAATCGTAAATGGAGCACTTTTCTGCGAGTCATTCTAAAGAATTATTGAACCTGAGGGGGTGGTGGGAACCCCCAATTTGTAGCCAGTTGGTCAGAAGTGCGAGTGACAAGGGAACCCCTTGAATTTGTGGCTGGTGTCGGATGTGAGGGCAGTTTTGTGGGGAATGTGCCCTTAACCTGTGGAGTTTGACCCAACCCCTTGTAGTTAGTCACACTTGTACTGTAGTTGGTGTTAGAAGTTACTGTAGGGGAAGCAGATGTAGCTCAAGTGGTTGAACACCTACTGGGTCCCGGTTCAATCCCCGATACAGCCTAAAAAACAACAAACAAACGAAAAAACCAACTCTCATTTGGGAGTGGATGTAGCTCAGTGGTTGAGCGCCTGCTTCCCACGAACAAGGCCTTGGGTTCACTCCCTGGTATCTCCTAAAAAAAAAAAAAAAAGAAGAAGTTATGGTACAGATGCACTCAACAAATCTCATAAACAGTATGAGGATAACAAAAAGCCAGACACAAAAGAGTACGTATTGTATGTTTCCATTGATGTGACGTTTAAGCACAGGCCAAACTAATGGATGATGACGCAAGTCAGAGCAGATTCCTCCGCGGGGGCAGGGGTGCAGCCTATTGATTGGGAGGGGTCCCGAGGGGCCCTGCTGAGAGCACTAGAAACGTCCTACGTCTTGACCTGGGTGTTGGGTCTTTGGATGTATACATACGTTAAAAGTTCATTTCTATATTTCAGATAAGTACAATTTAGGCACTTTATGGAACATATTTTATACTTCAATTAACAGTAAAAAAAAAAAAAAGGAGGATGAATGAATTACAATTGCAGGAAAATCTAAGGTTAAAGAGAGACAGTTGAAAAAAGCTGTGCAGCCTCTGTCCCTTCAGATGCAAGGAAAGCAGGACGTTTTGCTCAGAGTGAAGCTGTTGAGAGGGGGAAAGAAAGACCCATGGGAAAGGAGAGAGGGAAGTGAAGGGAGAGAGTCACTCACTCCCTCCTGTCCATTTCTCCCAGGGTAGACAGAGTGATTTTTGTGAACCTGCTCCTATGTGTTGCTAATATGGTATGTGTGGGTTGTGGGATGTCATTGTGGGGGAAAGCACCACAAGTTGTTATGAATAATTGAAAACTTACTTCAGGAGAATAATAACAACAGCGAGAAGTCAACACTCTTCATCTACCCAACCACCCTTTGCCTCAAGACTAAACCCGAAAACAAAACAAATTAGGATAGCTAATCTTCTCACCTTTGTCTCTGCCTTTTTCATGTATCTTAGCCTTTTAATGAAAATAAGTTTCACTCAGACTGGTTTCTGTCAGCATATCTAGGAACTCAAAACAACGTCACCTAGCTCTAAGCTGGACTCGAGTGCTCACAGGTTCTTCTTTTTTTCTTTCATCCTTATATATTGATTTATATTTATATTTTGTTTAAATGGAATCATACAATATGTTACATAATTTATTTGGTTCATAGTAACACAATCATACAGTGTTTGTCCTTTTGTGTCTGGCTTGCTTCGCTCAATATAATGTCCTCCAGGTTCATCCATGTTGTCATATGCTTCATGACTTCATTTCTTCTTACAACTGCATAGTATTCCATAGTGTGAATACAACACAGTTTGTTTATCCATTCATTGGTTGATGGACACCTGGGTTGTTTCCAATGTTTGGCAATCGTGAATAATGTTGCTCTGAACATCGGTGTGCAGATGTCTGTTTGTGTCATTGCTCTCGGTTCTGGGTATATACCCAGTAGGGGTATTGCCGGGTCATGTGTCAAGTCTATATTCAACTTCTTTAGGAACTGCCAAACAGTCCTTCAGAGTGGTTGTACCATTTTGCATTCCTACTAACAGTGAATGAGTGTTCCTATCAAAGGTTCTTCTTCACCTTTAGTGAACCATGAAAAGATCATTTTGCTGCCTTCCCAACTGACCAATAATAATGGCTTCCATTCTTAAGAGTAGGTCGTTATACAAGACCTTATCAGAAAATATTGCTGCCCTCTGGTGTAGACTATTGCATATTGGTACACTGGTGTGATGCACAAATGTGATAGGGCATACAAAATTGACCATTATAAGCAAATATTTATTATGCCGTACTTTACAACTTACAAAGCTTTTTCAAATACATCATCTGTGTTCTTCACAGGTTCTTTTGTTGTGTGCATTATTACTAGTGCCACTACTATTTACTAGCACTACCAATTCACACTTAAAGATCTTGAGGTTCCAGAGGTGCAGTGACTAACACAATCTAAAACAACTAGTAAGTGAGTGGTGGGACTTCAAACATCTTCTGGCCGCATTTCCCAGGTCCTTTTCACTATATCCTCATGCAAAGCATATTCTCTGTGCTTAGGCAATTTGCAACCTAGTGTTAAAGGCTGTAATAACAGTATGGACAGTTTAAGATAAGCAAAGTTAGTCTGGGATTCTGAGGAGGAGGTCACAGGAAAGGTTTCTTGGAGATGGTATTCCAGATGGGCCTTGAAGATGGGATGGAATTGCAAAACACAGAAAAAATGGGCAGGCATTGCAGGTGCACCTGATAGAAGGCACAAAGGCATAGAGCCTGAAAAGCATAGAGCATCTTTTGGGAACAGTGAACAGTTTGGTTTTGTTGAACTGCAGGAAAATGCAGGGTAGTGGTGGAAGACGAGACAGAAAAAGGAAATAATCGGAACTCAACTTGGCAAGCAGTGATGTACCATTCAAGTTTCATGAGCAAGAGAACGTAATTGGATCTGCATTTCATTCAGGTAGAGAGTGGAGAAGGAGCAGGTGGGGAGACCATAAAGCAAATGTAACAGAGAAGCTGACAAAGGTTGTGGCGATGAAAAGGAAGAATCAGAGCAGAGTTATTTTGATGGTAGGTTTTTGATCACTTTAGGAAAGTGACTGATTGTAGGGGTGAGAGAGAAAAAAGTATCAAAGAACACTCAATAGTTTTGAGCTTGAATAATAGAGAATTGTTTTCCTCTTGTAAAAAAAAGATTTATTATTTATTTATTATATATTCCGCCCTTTCTGTTTGTTCTTGCTGTGTTCATTTTTGCGTTCTTCTGTGTCTGCTTGTCTCCCCCCGCTGCGGCGACATGCCGAGTCAGCTCACTGCATGGTGGCCTGCCTGCTTGCGGTAGCTTGCCCAGCCCACAGCGGCTTGCCTTCTCAAGGCGGTCTGTCTGCTCGAGGAGACCCCGGGAACTGAACCCGGGGCCTCCCATGTGGTAAACTGGAGCCCTACCAATTGAGCTATAGCCGGTTCCCAATTTTTTCCTCTTAACAGAGGGAAGTAAGGTGGAGAAATTGCTTTTGGTGGGAGTGATGGATTTGATTTTTAACATGTTGAATGGAGGTATTGGTTGTCCTGGGGAATTTCTCCAGCTTCAGATGTGTATGGCCAATAAATACATGAAAGACTTCAACTACATTGGTAATAATGTAAATGCAAGCTGAAAAACCAGAGGAGATAAGATTTTCCAGCCTATTTGATAGAGAAAGGTTGAAATGACACAAACTACTCACCAACAAACTTAATAACAATTACACGGGATTTAGAAGAAGAAAACAAAAGGACACAAAAGAAAGCTAGAAAAATAGAGAAATAATATATTCTTGAATGGTAAGATTTAAGACTTTAAAGATGAAAATTTCAAGTTTATCAATTTAACTTAATCATAACAAATTTAACAAGATTGTTCTGATGGGTATCTGGATGTTTTATTAAGTGAAGTGAGATAAGCAGTTTGTAGAACTGTTTGTACAGTATGCTACTATTTGTGTAAAGAAAAAGTGGAAATTATATACATATATATGAAATATACACATGAAATGGGTACTTGTACTTGTTCTGGGAAGGAATGTGGGGGTGGCTGAGATATAAGGGGTAAGAGGGAGACATTTCATTTTATCCCCTTTCCTCCTTCTGATTTAAAAAATGTGAAAGCATTACCTATTGCAATTAATGGAATCAATTAAGAGGAGTACCTAGGACATTTTTTTTTTAAAGAGGAGTGGCTGGAGATGGAGTGGAGGGGTGGGATGGCATTCTCTTCCAGACAAAGGGCTGCTACAAGGATTCCATAAATGGACGCCTGTAAAGTGCAGCAGTTCCTTGCACACTGAGTGTTCCAGGGAGGTTTGCTGTTATTTTTACAATTGTGGTAGATCGAATCATGTACACCAACAAAAGACATGTTCTTAATCTGTGTTCCTGTGGGTGATGAACCCGTTTGTAAGTAGGACCTTTAAGATCAGCAAGGTGCGGACTCATTTGTGAGTAGGATCTTCTAAAATCCTATTTAGGTGTGGCCAAATGGATTCAGGGTGGGCCTTAAATCATAGTCCTGGAGGCCTTCTAAAGAGAAGCTCCAAGTCAGTGGGAACCAGAGGAGCAGACAAAGGAGAGGAGGTTGCCACATGACAGGAAGCAGAGACGCAAACCAAGGGTGGCGACAAACCAACCCAGCGCCAGAGCACTACAGATTTTGGGGAGTCAGTGAGGCCTTTTCTACTGGCTTCTGAAATCAATAAATGCTTTCTGTTTAAAGCAATCATTGTGTGGTATTTGTCACAGCAGCCCAGGCAAACCAAGACACCGATCTTATCATGGGAACTGCCGACTAAGCCGTCATCAATCACAAAGGAATGTATTGATGGATTTTACATTTTATTGGGGAGAAATTTTAAAAATAAGGTTACAAGACACACAGGAAACTGGGAAAATATACTTACAAAGTCTATAATGGGCAAGGCCAGTCATTCCACAGATGTTTTCTGAGTGCCTGCTCTGGGACAGGCATTGTCCTAGGAGTTTACTATATGGTGACAGTGAAGACTGCCTGGCCTTCATGGAGTTCTCAGTCTATCAGAGACTGTATTAGTCAGCC
>PVKH010033336.1:0-12026 GCA_004027955.1 Chaetophractus vellerosus | reverse complement strand
GACCCTTCATCAGTCTTTCATCGGAGCCCCTGGCTTGCAGCCTGCCAGCGGAACCTGGACTTGTGTATCCCCACGGTCACGTGAGAGACTCTTATAAAATCTTATATTTTTAACAGAGATCTCGTGTTGATTCTGTTTCCCGAGAGAACCCTGACTAGAACACATACTTAAAGAATAGCCCACCCTTTGGTATAATTAGAATTCTCTTCCATTTCTAATATAAAGTAATAATAAGGAAATGTGTGTATATAGAACAATCTTATTTTTCAAAGTACAGATTAATAATAAGATAATTTTGTTTATTGAACATTCTCTATAAACAGATACAGGCGATTTATCCTAAGGAAATATTTCAATAGTCAGGGATGAATTCATTCTGCCTGCTAAATTTTTGCTTGGGCATTTTTATTTTCTTGTTTTGTATTTTAATTCTATGATATGGAACAATTGGTGGAAGACAGGGGAAAAATTAACCATCATGCTCCCTTACAAGGGAGATAAAAGAAAAACTGAGAGGAAAAAGAAAGAAATATGATATAAACATTTAATATAATGATGATATGAGAGATGTTGTCAAAATTAGATGATCTTTTTGAGTTTTGCTTTATAATGTTTACTTGTTGTTCTTAACTCTTTCATTAAATCCTATATCTTAGATTCCATGCTATAAGAAGCTGCTGAAACCTCTAGATAGGTCATTGAAATATTCCCAATCTCTTACAACATTTTGACAGAAAATAACTTGGAGATTCAGATATTTCCAGTCTCTTTCTCTCAAGCTTGGATTCTATGACTTTTGCCAGAGCAAAGGAGTGTGTGACAGAAAAGCCTGCCTCCAGGCACTGGGCTTTGAAGCACCTTTACAGCAGCAACATGGAAACAGTCTCATGGTATTGAACAAGACAGTGTCATGATTTTCTACTCCTTTTTAAAGGGTGAGACATGGGGTGTAGCTAAAAATGTGCTTCTTTGTTCATCTTACTTGCAGGCAAATGTCTAAAAGGACCGAGTCCTTGCTGTTATCTCAGGATGTGGCAACTAACAAACTCAAAGTTACTGCAGATATATTCATTTTCTAATAGCGTTGCTTTCTTTAAAATGGTATTTCTATTAAAACATGTGTTTATATATGCATTTCTATATATATTACCATAAAATGCACTATAAATGTAAATATAGTAAAAATAAGACTACTTTAGGTAAATGCTTCTACCAGAAAATTGTGATTATCACCCCCAGCAGTCACCTTCACCTTCACTGCAATCCTGCAGGCCAGGCTCAGGGCTTTCCTCCTCACCAAGATAAACAATAATGATGAAGAGTGCTAGAGTTGAGACAGAAAACTGCCTCAGTATCTGCGACTTGGTTTTTTCTTTAAACTTTTTAGTTTGAAATGAATTCAAACTTACAGGACGGTTGCAAACTTTTTGATGCTGGAAATCGGAAAGCTTTTTCCCTACAGGCCTTCCTCCCACTCCTATAAATTCTAGATCCTGAGCTGCTGACTGTATGCCTCTTCAAGTGCCCATGTTGGGTTGTTCCTACAATTCCAGCAGACTCTTTCATGACGTTTTCCCCTGCTGGCTTTGTTCTGGCTTTCGGGACAAGTCTTCCTGATTTCTCTTTTGTTACCTGGCTTCTCATCCCAATGAGACCCCAGAGTTTGGTATTTATTTTCTCCCTCAATGTCTCCTTTTCCAAGGTCTGTCCTCTCATTGGTTTTCTGTAGCCTATGTCCAACCAAATCCAGCCTGGCAAAGTTTAAACATCAAATGTGTAATATATTGCTAGCATACTTAGAAAGCCATTTTTGGAAGCACTGTAATGTTTCCTTACTTATGGGGAAAATTTGAATTAAAGGAACTTTAATTCTACCTGGTTTTTAATTATTTCTTTAAAAAATACACACTCAATATACATATTCAGACTTATGCAGTAAGGATTAAATTCTATATCTAAACTAAAGTTCTTTTTAAATTTGCAGTGCTACTTTTATTGTGAAGGTATGAGAGTAAATTGTATCCATTATACAGAATACATATTTTCGCATATACACACATAATCTTATATGTAAAGTTTACTACATAATTTATATGTAATAATTTAATAACCAAGGCTATAAGGGCATCTCAGATAAAACGTCACTGTAAAAATGTCTATATATTTAAATGAACTTCCCTCATAGAATTCAAATTCAAACTGATCTAGTGGAGGAAAAAACATTACACACATACGTACACACACACTACTTTAACAATGTGTTAGATCTTAAAAATATATTTAAACAAAATAGCTGTTAAAATAGAAAAAAACAACTCAAAACATTAAAAGAAATACCAGCTAAAAAATAAAATGCTTAAATTGAATATATAGTACTGTACCTTATCACCCTATCATCTAGCATCCCTCTTTTAGTCATCTTCAGTTTTCTATCCATTTTTAACTTCCTTTAACCCTATCTTTATATCACTAATTTATCATTATTATTTTTATCATCGATTTTGTACAACATCTGAAATATTAGGCAATTTAAGACATCTTAGCTTGGCTGGCCTACAATTTGTTTCCATCTTCTTGAATGACAAATAAATTAATAAATAAAAAATAAAGAAAGAAACTCAAAGAATAAAAACCCATACAAATTAGTATTAACTACAATAACTTCAGACATAAAGTAAAAAGAAAAAGTTATTGTCTTACATAACATTGTTGATTTTTCTTTCATTTTTCATTCTGCTTCCAAATGAATAGTTGTTCATCTAATTGACAGAAGTTGTCCTCATTAGAAACATTAATAATTATCAAACCTTTAAAAAAGGTTAACTATGGCCACTGAGTTTTGGAGGGTGGTTATATAGAATAAGTCCCGAGTTTCCTAAGTAAATCCTAGTTTCTGCCAGTTGTCCAGTATATTTCCCAGTAGTACCTTTTTTTTCTTTCAAAAGTGTTCCAGTTTGGGTGATAAATTAGTTAGCCTATGCTTAAGCCAACTTGTATAAAGCACAGGAAATGAAATATTCTCATTGGAAACAGTAGAAACTAAGATGGTAGATGCAAATCGTTAATCTTGGATTTACTGTTTTTAGAAAGAATATGAAACTTATTCCATGATGTCGTCAAGATGCAAATTACATTAAATAAATTTGAAAAAAAAAAGTTTGGGAAAATGGTGGAAACCTAGAGTTACCTTCTACCACTAGATGGAGCCCAGGCATCTATATGGCAAAATCCTCACTAAGTTTACATTTAGCTGTATTTGATTACTTACATAAACTGAAGTATGAGCAGGGTAACCTGAAGAGGACAAAAACATATAGAAGTTTTTTTAGGCTATAGTTTCTTGGTTACATGTAAATTAATGGAAAGTGGACATTAATACTTTTAGGGCCCTACCTCCTAACAGTCTCTCCAACACAAAAAAAACACAGACTACATTCTTGCCTGCCTCTACATTTTACCTATCATACAAAGAGATCTCTAAAATTAGCAACAATATCCTAAGTCTAGCCCAGCTCCATTTTTCTTACTCTTCTCTGAACCCACATATCATATCCAACATTCTTGACCATTTTCTCTGACATGTGGTTATGTGAGTTCATTTGAAAAGGTGCCCTTCTCTTCTATGACAAAATGCCCAGACTCTATGATCTTCCATATGGAACAGGTATCAACTTCAAACATACAAAAGACTACTTAGGACACACAGATACCATCCATTTTACTTTGGATTGCATCTTTAGGTCTTTGGGAAGTGACAATCATAGAGGAAAGGTTTCTAGGTATAAAAGGCATGGTGAAAAAGAAGAAATGAGAGATTTGAGGTATCCTGTCCTCAAGAATTAAAGTGTTCATACGTCCAAGCATAATCTTAGAACACATTTAAAAAGATTATAGGCCCAGGACCAAGAGAGTAAAGAATTTGTAAGCTGCTGGAAAGTTTGAAACTTCCCAGAGAATAGAATTTTGGCATTTGTAGACTTAATGAAAATTATTTCAACTGTTTTTGATCAACCCTGAAATTTCGTGACATATAGTATTTATAATTTTGCCGAGGCATGTATTTGAAGCCCGTGTTGTGTTATGAAGCAAAAGAAGAGGACTTTTTAACTGCCTAGACTATGCATCACAACTTGGCTCTGTTGTTCTCAACTGGATATTTACGGAAGAAGTGTTTTGGCACTTATTTGATAAAGTTCTACTAAATCTGCATTTTGTTATTTTCTGTTACATATTTGTGATTAGTGGAAAGATAGCTAAGAATGAAAAATATTTGAGTTCAGGGTTCATTGAAGAGAGAGAAGTTGTTGTTGGAGGAGAAAAAACAGCTTGGGATAGGGAGGATGTATCCACTGCCAAAAGGAGTACTTAGAACTGGAGGCTGGAAAGAAAGGGGTAAGTATTGACTGACTCTCAGCCTGAGGCATCTTCCTGGTGCTTCTCTCACATGCAACGAACATTTGTTCAGCACCTAGGCTATATAGTCTACTGAGTTAGGGCTATATACTCATAAATAGAAGCCAGTTAAGAATTTTGAGAGTTTAGTGAAGAAAAAAAAAAAAAAAAAAAGGTTAGCCCAGTGATAGAGGAAATATAAATTAAAAAATGGGAAAATTCAGGAAAATCAACTGTATTTGAGGTATGGGTATAGGCTGGGAGGTGAGACGGAGAGAAAAGGAGAGGCTTCTATGAGAGGAAGATAAACTGAATTTCTAAAGATATGAGCAATCCAAGCAATAAAGAAAGGGAAGGTGGTTACTGAAGAACAGCGAAAAGAGATTCTCCCCACATGAGCAGCCCATACCAAGGCTAAAGTGTAAGAAATGGACTCCGTCAGAAAAGGAGATGCTGAGATAATGGGAAAAAATCTTGTGCTGGAGGATCTAACCAAAAAGGGTCTTATTATACTATACCTGATGCCCAGGAGCAGCCATTGAGAATTTTAAACAAGAGAGGGAAAATAATTATATTTTTATTTCAAAATAGCCACTCAATACTTCCTTTTAAAAGGTAAGTATTAGAGTAGTCAAACCACATGACTCCTCTAGTCAAAATTTCCAGCAGTTTCCCATATAGTCCTTACACTGACCAACAAGTCTCTACAGATTCTATTCTCCATTATGTGGCCTCTCTCATCTTTTTTTCCATCAATCCTTTTGAGTCACATTGGTCTTCTCGCTTTCCTTAAGCATACCAATCGTCCTCTCATAGCAGGGCTTGGGACCATCCATTCTCTCTACCTGGAATCCTGTTCTCTAAAGTATCAGTATACTGGCTCCTTTATCTCCTTACTTTCCTTGCTGAGAGTTTGCAAAGAACAAATACAACCCTGGCAATCCATCCAGCTCAACCCCCACCCCAACTATCCTCATCTCCTTACCCACTTCCTTTGCTTTGTTATTCTTCACATTTGACTTCTCACCATATGAAATACTATGTATTTTATTTAGTTTTGTGTCTCTTTAGTTCCATCAGAATGTAAGCTCCCGTTGGGCCCCGATTTTGGTCTGTATTGTTTGAAGGTATATCTTAGATTTTGAACAAATCTTGACACATAGTTGCTTCTTAAATACCTTTCCAACTAATTAAATCATTGCTGATGAAAACAATTTATTAGAAATTGCAGAGACCTAGGAAGAGAGGTGATGAGGCCCTTCAATTAAAATTTAGTAGTGCAGAGAGAGAAATACACCACAATTAAATGGGAAGCTCCTCAAGGGCATCACAAGATATTGTCTGTTCTCACATAGCTTGGTGTCTGGTAAAGCATGAACACTTGCTTAATGGGGAAACACTTGTTTCTGAAACTAAACTGACCAAAGTACAATTCAAACATTTCTGCAGAATACAATTCAACTTGCCTACAGAGCAGAATGGCTTAAAACTAGCACCTGCCATCTGCATATAGTTAACATTTATTGACACTATAGGTGTCACTAAATGACATCTATATTAGATATGTTCTGCACCTTATCACCTTTAATCCTCTCAAACCCAGTGAGATTCTCCCTGAGATGTTTAGACACTAATTGCAGAAGGGTGATAAGGGAGTTCCAAATCCCCTGAGATTCTTTTCTTTGCTGAGTTCGGTAGAGAGTGGAACTACAGCTCACTGAGGTGAAGGAATTATCAGTACTGTGCTTTAGGTCAGAGGATTGAAAGGTCATGACATATATCTTATCTTCAGGTAAGCTTATAGTTTGGTGGAAGAAAAATGTGAAACTAATTTATGGAATTAATTACAGGACAAATTTTAGTTTGGGCACAATAGATTTCATTACAAGATGTTATGGGATGCTTCCTTAAATGATTTTGAGACTACAGTTTTTCAAAAAATCACATTCTTTATATTGCAGTCACTAATGATAAAACGTATTATTTCATCACCTTATAAAACTAATACGTCCATATGCCAACCTACTACCAGTACTAAGAAAACAGATTCCTAGGTCACAGTTCAATGTGTGCCCCTCACTTGAAACCAATGATAAAAGTTAACTTTACTTTTGGGGGGAAGAAAACATAGGAACAATTTTCCTGGTTTCAGAAATGGACTTTTGGTACATATTGAATCCAACACTGTTATCCTACCTAGTTCCTCTTCCTCTGATAATTTCTATATGGAAAATAGAACTGATGACTTAGAAATATAATATGTATCCATTAAAGACAATATTTTGAAAATCATTCATTTTGTCATTTCTGAGTCTTAGTTACTAGAAATTTCTTAGCATATCTGTTATTAAGGACTTCCTTTATTTCAAACTTCTGATATTTAAACAATTTGTTTTTCTAGAGAGCCTTCTCCTCTCTTTGCACTTACCAGCTACACATTCTGGGAAATACACATCTCTGCATACTTTATCTGCTTAGAGACAATATATTTCAGTTTAGCAGGGATTTTAATGTCAAACATTCTCATATGAAGGTTTGGGGCTTGCCAGTTATGTGAGCTCGAACAATTTCCTTAACATTCCTCTAAGCTTCACATTTTTTATCTGCCAAATGGATATGTACGAGTCAATTTGCAAAATGTTCTCCAAAGATCCACACCTTCTGGTATTCCCACTGTTCTATAAAACCCTCTAATGTTGAATTAGGAATGGCCCTTTGTGACCCCGTACAATATGTTCAAGTTCGTAGAAATGCTCAAGTCCTAAACACTGGTCCTATGAATGGGAACTTATTTGTAAATAGGATCTTCGGAGATGTTATTACTTAAGATTAGGCCAAACTGGATTATGGTCTCCTTATAAAGGATGAAAATTTCTAAACAGTAAGAGACAGAGAGAGATGGCCAAGTGATAGAGGTAGAGATTGAGTTATACCACCACTAGTCAAGGAATGCCACGATTACCAAACACATCTTTAGGCACTGAGTTCAATGTACTGCACATTGTTTTTTCTCTAGTTCAATGCACTCTCTAATTATATCCTCTTTCAAATATTTAACCTCATTTTTTCCTCTTCACTAGCCCAATTTGGCTATAACTTGTGGTTCATCCTGACCTGGTATATAATTTCCACATTTACAAGCAGTATGACCTTGGGCAAGTCAAAATATGGGATAAGACTTTCCTTATGGAAGAATTAATGTGGAATGAGATAAAGTAAATTAAGTCAAGGGCCCATCAGAGTGCCTGGCACTTGGTAGGGGCTTAATAAATAATGATTATTATATTATTCAAAACAGATATCATTTACAAAAATGCCACATTTATATTAATTACCAAAATGAAAATACATTTCACTTGTTTTGATACATAATGTTTAAAACCCTACATTTTCTTATCCTTATCCTCTGGCAGACACTGCAGAGTAATATCAATATCTCACATTATGGTATAAGTTACATGATGCTTTCTGGGCATATGAAAGTTAAACGATCCAGTCACTCATTTTTTTTTTAACCTTGAAATCTCTTTCGCAATAGAAACTACATAAACCCTAGAGGGAAGCGTTTATAGCTCAAACATATAATCAGAAAATTGAACTCAATTCTCTTTTACCATAATATCCTGTACTAATGTGATGATACAGCTGACAAAATTTAATAAGCTTGCAGATATTTATTTCAGAGCACCACTTTGTAGCCTGAAATGGATACTCATCCCAGCAGGTGTCAAGACTCAATAACAATCCACTTTCAAAGTTAAATGCATATTACACACTTAAATTCTATGGAGGGAAACAACTCCACTCCTTCCCCAAAGAGCCTTGTTGTGCAGTGTTCACTTATGAGAGTGCACTTAAGCAATCCAGTAAATGAATTGGGAAATGTCCCTTCTGGCCTAAAAACATCAAAGTCCATTTCATAAATGAGAAATAAAATGTGACTTCCTTCTAACAAAACAAACACCTTAATGATGATTCTTTACCACATTAACAAGAGATTTAGAGTCCATAGATTCCCTTTGAACTTGGTAGTAAGTTTCAATGTGCTTAGCATGTTGATGTTAAATGTGGCCCTGACAAGTGCTAATGTATACCCTTTGGATTACTTGATACTCTCTATTGGGATACACTATTGAATTAACAATAAGAAAGATAGAAGAAAAGAGAGAAAGAAAGGAAGGTGGGAAGAAAGAAGAGAAAAGCTTCTGTAAAGAAAATGACTAAAGAACCATCAGGATTTAAAGTGAAACCACCAATATTGAAAAGTTATTTTTAATTGCAAAATATCCAAATTCCAAATGCATTTACTTATAAAATATATCTTCCCCCAGTGATTTTGATATATCAGAATTTATTATGGACTTAATTTTTAAATGTCCCATAAAAAGTACTATAGAATACAAGCACGTCCAAGTAAGTGCGAAGGAAGAAACTGATTAAGGAAAGGAAAGGAATTTCCCGCAGCAGCAAGGGGATCTCTGAGAGTGGTACTGCTCAAAATGAGGTAAAAGGAAGTTTCGTAAGCACCTTGATCTGCTCATCATTTTTTTCCATGTAAAGAATTATTATCAAATGACTGTCGACATGGCAAAGCAAAAGAGCTAAAGAGTCTAGAGGACTCACAACACAAATTTGGAACTATAAACGTCCTCCTGAAATGACAGACTAGAATGTAAAATTCCACGTCATTCAGAAGATGCTAACAACAACAAAAGCATTTTTAAAAAACCGCTACTTAAAATTACTTAAAATACGGCGGTGATTTTAAGGAATATTCGTGTGTTGGCTTGATTAGTTACAATTACGATGATGATTTGCTTTCAAGTGCTCCGATCTTTGGGGCATTTAAAAAAAATTGTCACTTCATTCTATTCTCTTCTTTCCATATCAAAGTGACTGAAAAATAGGTGATTAGAAAATAACAGCCTGTTGCAACTTCAATCCCTTGTGCTCCCCTGGGGCAGTGGATTATTACTACATCATAATATCAGTTAATACCAAAGGCTTCGCCCAACTTCAAAGCAGAGATATTAAAGGCTCACTTTCCACTATGAGGCAGGTGTATTTTTATTAGCTTTCTCTTTCAAAATTGCTATGACTTCACTTGCGGATATCCCGCCAACAACCATTATTGAAAGCCTTACTATAATTGTGAAGTTACATGCAAGGTCTGAAGCACAAAACCAATGTCACTTGCAGCCTCCAACAATTGACTGAAACCAAGTGTTACATCATTAAAGCTGAATTACAATACACCCATGGCGTGTTTTCCATGTGTGCTATTTTAAACAATGGTAGAGCAAAACCTGGCTATAAATTCACAGATCCCCAATTTGTTCAAATTCATGAACAATAAGAGCTGAGAGCTTTTGCTGGCTCTATTTTGGTCAGAAATGCCATGCTCCAAAATTAAATGTCTGTTTGGATTTTATTGGAGATGGAAATGCTAGCTTTATGTTGTAAATTTAAACAATCTGCCACAAAGGGACTCATATTTGTATTTCTTAGGAAGGCATATTCATCTCTAATTGCTTAGGGTAACACAAATAAACTAAAGTATTCCCTTTCTTAACTGGTTTTGTGCAGAATAAATCAGCTGAAGTGATGATGGCGTGGGTTTTCTGTGGGTTCAGAAATACTTCTTTTCTTTGATAGAGTTGGATGTAGAATCCACGCATTCAGTTATTATTAATGATTAGAGAGTTTTCTGGAAATTCATGAAAATTCAGTAAGATATTAATTAGTGCTGATAAAAAGAAATATTAGCAGCACATTCCTATTAACCTTTTTTTTTTTCCTAATTAGATTCAACCCATTCCATTTTTCAGTGACCTAAGTGGAAATATTTCTTCTGTCACAGTGGTATGCAAAGCTATTATAATTACTTTTTTAGAAAGGTCGACAACTTTTTTATTTGGCTTCAGTGATTTTATGGTGCCTAGATTCCACCGGAAAATATTTAGTCACTCACTTACTTGGACAGAAATCCATCACCTGGAATAGAAATCATGGTAAACGTGCCAGCATCTTTGTGCAGACAGGCCCTGAAAATATATACTAGGCAAGGCCACTGCCAAATGACTTGTGTCTGGCCAGAACTACCTCTGAAATGTTCTCTGCATACCAGTTACTGTTAGGATTCATTATAGAATGTGTAGATAAATATATTTTAGCTTTTGTGTCCATAACTTAGAGAACACAGTAGCAATCCGTACTCTACATATACCTGTCCTCAGTTGTGGTTTTAGAATTTCACTGAGGTGAAATTTACATAGCATATTTGATATTCTGATCAAAACCTAAACGTAGATTTCATGTTAAATAGATCACACTCAACCAAATGTAGGACTTCCTAAATTATTTATTAACTAATCTGTACATAAATTGGTTTAGCTTTTACAACATGTCCCTATCACAGAAAATCACATCACAAAAAAAATGGAAGATCTACTCTAAAATACATGGGATAACTGGTGTCCTATAAAAATATACACTAATCTTAAAGCTAAGTGGGTGTGTGCTATGTCAGGCTAAATCAACTACTCTTATACCTTCTATTTATTTAAATCCTTAGATTCATGTGAAAAGTAAATAACCTCTGGACACACATAAGATATACCAAAAAAATTCTATGGGTCATCACTTCTAACTCACACAATTCACATCACAAATTATGACAGCAAAAGAAATTCCTCACACCCACCAAGAAAAAAATTATGCCCTCACCACAAATATATGTCCACCCAGTTCTTTCCTTTACTTAGGAAATCTCAGTGCCAACTGAATCAAAGTGGCCATACTATTTTTGGGTTCATTTGTTTTCCTTAAATTTGGAGGACACTGTTCTTTCCTATAAAATTGGTTGACTCAATATGGAAAAAAATATCCACCATTAACTTTCAGCATACCTACTCATTACTTTTCATCTTGAATCCCAAGATCAATCTTACTGGTTCATGTTTAAGGATTGCTGTTGAATAAAATTATTTTATGAAGCTATGTGAACTTCGAGAAATTTAACTGCCATTAAAATGTCTTGAATACATTAAGCAGTTTCTTAAAATTCTAGAACATGGGCCGTTATACTCATCTTCAGTATTTGTAATTCTGCTACTTTGTGGTTTTTTTTTTAGATTTTTTTTAATTACACCCCCCCCCTTTCTGCTTGCTCTTGCTGTGTGTCCATTCTTGTGTTCCTCTCTGTCTGCTTTGTCTCCCCCCGTTTGCGGCGACGCACCGAGACCGGTCACTGTGCAGGCAGCTTTGCCCCGCTTGTGGATGGCTTCTGCTTCCATTCACGGCCGGCTCCGCTTCAGTTCACGGGTGACTGGCTGCGTTCTGTTCATGGGCGACCTGCCCTGCCCATGGCAGCTTTGTCCTGTCCGTGGCAGCTTTTTGCCCTGCCCACGGCGGCTCTGCCCATGGCGGCTTGTCATTCTCAAGGCGGTCTGCCCGCTAGGAGAGGTCCCCGGGAACCGAACCCGGGGCCTCCCGTGTGGCATGCCAGTGCCCTATCCACTGGGCTATGCGGCAAGCCCCTACTTTGTGTTTTGATGCACATAATGAAAGTCATAGAGAAACGAAATTATATATTAATTCCAATTTAAATATTTCTAGTAAGTCTTAGGTAGTAG
>PVKH010033335.1:0-12006 GCA_004027955.1 Chaetophractus vellerosus | reverse complement strand
AGGGTAAAACGACAGACAATAGTACAATGTGACAACAGAAAGCCATAGGACAGGGTCCGGCTAGATAGCTCAGTGGATAAAGAGCGCGCTGGGGTACCACATGGGAGGCCCTGGGTTCGGTTCCTGGGGACCTCTCCGAGTGGGCAGACGGCCTTGAGAAAGGCAAGCCGCCGTGGGCAAGGCAAAAAGCCGCCATGGGCAGGGCGGAGCCCCCACGGGCATGGCAAAGTCACCCGTGAAAAGCAGAGCTGCTGCCTGCGAAGCGCGGAAGCCGGCAGCCCGCAAAAACATGGAGGACTGCTGCCCGCAAAACATGGAGCGGAGCCGCCCATGAAAACGGAATGGAGCCACCCACGAACGGAACGAGCCGCCGCCACGGAGGACCGACTCGGTGCGACGCCGCAAAAGATGGGGGGAGACAAGAAGCAAACATAGAAAAACACAGAAGAATGGACACACAGCAAGACCAAGCAGAAGGGGGGGGGGATATGTAATAAATAAAAAATAAATCTTTAAAAAAAAAAAAAGAAAGCCAAAGGACAAAATGGATGACATAATGCCTTTACAGTAATAATATTGAATGTTAATGGCTTGCACACCCCAATCAAAAGACATAGACTGGCACAATGAATAAAAAATATGAGCCATCTATATGTTATCTACAAGAAACTCACCTCAGACATAAGGACATGACCAGGTTAAAAGTATTCCATGCAAATAGTAACCGAAAAGGAGCAGGGGTAGCAATACTAACATTGGACAAAATAGATTTATGCAAAACTGTTATAAGGGGGGAAAGGTCATTATATATTAATAAAAACGGCAATTCACTAAAAAGAAATAACTGTACTTAATATTTCTACACCTAGCATGAGTGCCCCTAGACACATGAGACACACACTCGCAGAGATGAAGGGAGAAATAGATGTCTCTACAATAATAGTTGGAGACTTCAATACATTACTCTCAGAATTGGATAGAACATCTGAACAAAAGATAAATAAAAAAACATAAATTGAGTAATATGTTAAATTAACTAGACCTAAGAGATTACTACAGAGCATTGCACTCCGAAACAGTAGAATATACATATATTCTTTTCAAATGCTCATGGACGCTTCTCCAAGGTAGACTACATAATAGATCACAAGACAAGTCTCAATAAATTTTAAACAATTGAAATGATACAAAACACTTTCTCTGATCATAACAAAATGAAGCTGGAAATCAATAACAGACAGAAAGAGAGAATACGTAAATATATGGAAATTCAACAAAACACGTTTAACTAATCAGTGAGTCAAAGAAGAAATTGCAAGAGAATTCAGCAAATACCTTGAGACAAAGAAAATTGGAATACAACATATCAAAACCTATGGAACACCACAGAGGCAGTGCTGAGAGGGAAATTTATAGATGTCAATGCTTACATTAAAAAAGAAGAGCTAAAATTGAAGATCTAACTGCACACCTAGAGGAACTAGGAAAAGAACAGCAAACTAATCCCAAACCAAGCCGAAAGAAAGAAACAGTAAAGATCAGAGCAGAAGTAAATGAAATTGAGAACAAAAAAGAAATAGAAGAAAACAAAACAAAAGTTGTTTCTTTAAGATTAACAAAATTGTCAAACCTTTAGCTGAACTGACAAAGAAAAAAGAGAGAAGATGCAAATAAATAAAACCAGAAATGAGAGAGGGGACACTATCACTGACCTCGCAGAAATAAGAGAGACCATAAGAGGATACTATGAACAACTGTATGCAAAAAACTAAACAATGTAGACAAGATGGAAAATTTCTAGAAACACACGGACCACCTACACTGACTTTAGAAGAAATAGAAGACCTCAACAAACCAATCACAAGTGAAGAGATTGAAACAGTCATCAAGAATTTCCCAAAGATGAAAAGCCTGGAACCAGAGGGCTTCACAGGTGAATTCTACCAATCATTCAAAGATGGTCTAATACTAGTTTTACTCAATCTCTTCCAAAAAATTGAACAGGAAAGAATATTACCAAATTCATTCTATGAAGCCACATCACCTTAATACAAAAACCAGATAAAGATACTACGAAAAAAGAAAATTACAGACCAATATCTCTAATGAATATAGATGTAAAAATCCTCAACAAAATACTTGCAAATAGAATCCGAAAGTACATTGAAAAATTATATAACACTATCAAGTTGGTTTTATCCCAGGTATTCAAGGGTGGTTCAACTCAAGAAAATCTATTAGTGTAATAAACCACATTGATAAACTGAACAAGAAAAACCATGATTTTCTCAAGTGATGCAGAAAAGGCATTTGACAAAATAAATGATAAAAACTCTTGATAAAACTTTCCAAAAGATAGGAATAGAGGGAAGCTTTCTCAATATGGTAAAGTACATATATGAAAAAACTACAGCTAACATTGTACTCAATGGTGAAAGACTGAGAGCTTTCCTGCTGAGATCAGGGATAAGACAAGGAAGCCCACTCTCACCATTATTATTCAATATTGTGCTAGGAGTTCCAGCTAGAGCAATTAGGCTAGATAAGAAATAAAAGTTACCCAAGCAGTAAAGGAAAAAGTAAAATTTCACTATTCACTGATGATATGATCCTACATTTAGAAAATCCTGAAAAATCCACTAGAATTAATAGATGAGTTCAACAAAGTGCCAGGATGCAAGATTAATATGCAAAAAACCATAGCATTTCTATGCACTACTAATGTGCAATCTGAAGAGGAAAAAAGGAAAAAATCCTTTTATAATAGGAAATAACATAATCAAATATTAAAATAAACTTAGCCAAGGATATAAAGGACTTGTATTCAGAAAACTACAAAGCATTCCTAAAAGTAACCAAAGAAGACTTAAATAAATGGAAGGAAATTCCATGTTCATGGATTAGAAGACTAAATGTAGATAAGATGTCAATTCTATCCAAACTGATTTACAGATTCAACAGAATCCCAATAAAAATCTCAACAGTTTTTTTTTTTTGCAGAAATCAATAAGCCAATAATAACATATATTTGGAAGATTAAGGGGCCCTAAATAGCCAAAAAAAATTTTTTTAAAGAAGGACAAAGTTGGAAGACTCTCACTTCCTGACTTTAAAGCACATTACTTAGCTACAGTGGTAAAAACAGCATGGTACTAGCATAAAGACAGACCGATGGATCAATGGAAACAAATCAAGAGCTCAGAAACTGACCCTCAAATCTACAGTCAAGTGCTTTTTGACAAGGCTTTTAGGCCCACCCAGCTGGGCCAGAACAGTCTATTCAACAAATGGTGCTGGGAGAACTAGATAGCCATATCTAAAAGAAAGAAAGAGGACCCATATCTCACATCTTATATAAAAATTAACTCAAAATGGATCAAGGACCTAAATATAAAAGCAACAACCATATAGAAGAAAATGTAGGAGAACATATTCAAGATCTTGTGATAGGTAGTAGTTTCTTAAACCTTATACCCAAACCAGAAGCAACAAAAGAAAGAATGGATAAATGGGACTTTCTCAAAAGTAAACACTTTTGCACCTCAAAGGACCTTGTCAAAAGAGTGAAAAGGCAGCCCACAAAATGGTAGTAAATATTTGGCAATCACTTATTCGATAAGGGTTTAATATCCATGATACATAAAGAGATCATATAACTCAACAAAAAAAAGATGAACTACCTGATTTAAAAATGGGCAAAAGACTTGAAAAGATCGTCATTTAAGGATGAAATACAAATGGCAAAGAGACACATAAAAAATGTTCATCAGTAGTGATTAGGAAAATGCAAATCAAAACTACAATGAGATATAATTTCACAACTATTAGACTGGCCAATATTAAAAAGTCAGAAAACTGAAAATGTTGGAGAGGATGTGGAGAGATAGTAATGTTTATTCACTGTTAGTGCAACTGTAGAATGGTTCAGCCACTGTGGAGGACTGTTCCTAAGAAAGTTGAATATAGACTTGTCATGTGACCCAGCATTACCATTGCTGGGTATATACCCAGAAGAACTGAGAGCAGTGACATGAACAGACATCTGCACACTAATGTTCATAGCGGCATTATTCACGATTGTCAAAAGTTGGAAACAACCCAGGTGTCCATCAACTGATGAATAGATAAACAAATTGTGGTGTATCCACATGATGGAATATTATGCAGCTGTAAGAAGAAATGAAGTCGTGAAGTATATGACAATATGGATAAACCTGGAGGACATTATGTTGAGTGAAGCAAGTCAGACACAAAAGGACAAATACTATATGATTGCATTATAATGAACCAAATATATTCTGTAAATTCATGGAGTTAACAATCCGAACATAGGTCACAAGAAAATAGGAGGCTAGAGAATGGAAAGCTGGGGGTTAATCTGTGCAGAATTGGTAAAAAGGTTGTTTGTAAATTCTTGGAAATGAATCGAAATGGTGAAAACATATCATGGTGTTGTAACTGGCAGAGCTGTTATATGACAGTGGTTGAAAGGGAATGTCTAAGGTCATGTGTATTACTATAAGGAAAGCTAAAAACTGTAATATAGGACTGTATAAGATAGTAAAACCTCATGTAAAACACGAATATGGGTGATCTTGCATATATAAGACTTTTTATAAAATATAAATACGAAAACACTAACAAGAAGGAAAAAGAATCACAGCTATGTATGGCAGAGAAAGTATAGAGAGATTGAAAGGTGATGAGTTTTGTTTGTCTGTTTTTTGTTTATTAATATTATTATTATGGGAATAATTAAAGTGCTCTAAGAATGATTGAAGTGATGAATACACAAATATGTGATTATACCAAATATCATTGATTATACACTTTGGATGGATTTATGCTTTATTAATATGTATCAATAAAATTGATTTGTTAAATCAATTTTAACAAAATTGACAAAATTAAATATGCTTTAGGAGTCAATTCATTAGTCACTTTGATGAGTCATAGTTACTGGAGTGAAATATGAATGGTTCTTCTGGAATGCTAACAGTGTCCCTGTTTCTTGATCTTTGTCTGTAGACACATGTGGGTTCAATGTGTAGAAATTTTAAGGGTTAAAAACATAAATATGAAAAAGAGGTAGAGCCAATACATTAGATAAAATTATGAAACTTTTTTGAAAGATAATAAAAACATAAATAATTGGAAAGATATACAATGTTCAGAGAGCAAAACACTGATTTGTCATAAAATTATCATTTTTTGCTAAATTGACCTATAATGCAGATGCAATCCCAATAAGATTTTTAAATGAACCGTAAAAACATGATTTTAAAATTTGTATTAATGAGTCAATTATGGGCATTATATACCTAACAATGGAAAGTTTCAGGGCATGTTCTAACAGAAGTTGAGACAATTATAATATAGCAGTTTTAAATACAGTGTGGTACTAATGCATGATAGGCAAACAGACCCAAGAAGCATAATAGAGACCCCGGAAATAAACTCATACCTATATGGGCATTTAAAGGGAAAGGGGAGATATTCAAAACTCATTGCTAGGAAAATTAGTTATGCTTAGAAGAAAAAAAGTAAATTAAATCCCCATCTAAAGTCATACAAGCAAGTCCACTTTCAGGCTGTTAAAAGAATAATGGAAGGGGAAACTATAAAGGTTTTAGAAATCAATATATCTTTAAGGCCTTAAAGTAAGGAAATATTTCTTTTAAAAGATTACAAAAATGCAAATATTTGTAAATTTTGCCATGCTAAATTAAAAATCTCTTCTCATGAAAATAAATCACAATGCACATAAAGAGGTAAACTACAAACGGAGAAAATTTTTAGGAATCATATAATTAACGATTGATTAATGAGCAGAATATATTCAGGACTCTTACACTTAAGTAAGGAGAAGATCCAAAAGAGAAAAATGTATAAAATGCATTTAGAGAGGAAAAAATGTGAATAGCAAAAAACTATGAAAAAGATGCTCAATGTCACTAGACATTAGGTAAATGTTAATTAAAATCACAATGAAATACCCAATATATTGGTGAAAAAATTAAATTTGCATAAAAATACAGGGTGCCCAAATTGTAGGACAATAGGGCTTCTCATACTACTATTGATAGGAATATAAATTGGTACAATTCTTTTCTAAAATAATCTGGAATTATTCAAAAACTAAGAGAAGAGAAGACAAAAACTGGCCAAACTTCAAGATGAATTGAAAAAAAGAGAGAGAGAGAGAGAGAGAGAAAATCAAGCCATCACATTCCTGAAACAAAGCACAAAGAAGGGAAGTGATTGCACACAAGAAGAGAATAACAGTGAGTAGGCAGAGTTCACAATTGAAGTGTAAGTTAAATATAAAGGAACATCATTACAGAATTTAAGATAAATTTGAAAGGACAAGGGATAACCAACAATGCTAAAAACACAAACATTAAAGAAATGGGACCCAATGCTAAAAACACAAACATTAAAGAAATGGAAACAATAGAGAGCAAAATGAAACAAATAGCGTGAATTAAAAAATGCTTAGAATGATTACATAGAAAATGCTAGATATAGAATAGAAGAAAAGAATACCATACATTTCAAAACTGAGAATGGAAATAAAAAATCAGATGTAATAGTTTCATTGCTGTGTAACAAACTACTCCAATATTTAGTGACTTAAAACAAGAATTGTTTTGCTTGCTCAGATTTTGTGGATGAAGAAGTAGGACGGGATGGACTGGGTAGTTCTTTTTCTCTCTGCTCTATTACAGTCAGCAAGTGGCTGCACTGGATTAGAAGTTGCTAAAAAGGCTTCACCCATATATTTGACCCAATATATATAGTCTGACTTTCTACATGGATAACTTTCACTTCCATCCCAGTGTAATCTGAGTTCATGGTGGCTGGTTTATAAGAGGGACTATTCCAAGAGGGAGAAGTTGCAGCTACCCTAGTCCCTGGCCTCAGAAATTGCACAGGGTCACTTCTATCAAATTCTCTTAGTCACAGACAGACACGGGACCAGTCCAGATTCAAGCGGAGGGAAAATATCCCGCACCACTCAATTTTGGTTGTGACAGAGGAGGAAAAGATTTGCACCCATCTTTAATCCACTGCATAACAATATATAATTCAATAAAATAATCCTGGAAATAAAAGAAAAGTTAAATAACATTTTGCAGGAAAAACTAAATCTAAATAATCCCCCCCAAAAAGCATATGTCTATAATGTAATGTACACCAAATTATACAAATAACTAGTAATTACTAAATAATTAATACATGCCAGACATAGCCAGATTTAGTGAATAAAAATTTCCCATGTATACTCGGAACATATTTATACTGAAAAAAATCATTTGTTATCTATCAGATATTAAAAATTTAACTAGGCATCTTTTATTTTATCTGGCAACTCTAGCCAGACAGTTTCTAAGCACTATTTAAGAAATCTACTAGAAATGGGGCTCCAGCCAACCAAAATTTAATTATAAAACTAACATAAATCATCTGGCAGTAAGCATTGAATTTATTTAACAGAATGGAAAGCTAAAACAAATATGGTGATCGGTTTATTGAAACAGGGCATAAACTAACAAACTTTTAGAGGTAGAGAAGTGAATGTGGGTGATAGTTGATTAATGCTGAGTTATTCATTTTCATACCAGGGAATCAAAGTTGATCAGTTATAGCTACTGCTTAAGTAATAGAGATGTAGGTATAGTTAGTTGCACAATGGTAGACATTAATAAACATCATAATTAAGTCAAATCTGGCATTATAAGAGAGCGAGGAAGAGAAGAGAAAAATTATGCTAATTTTATCATTGCTTATAACAGGCATATCAGTCAAGTTCCCAGCAGCAAAGAGATGGCACATTCAATATAGAAAAATTAATGGAGGTGGGTTTATTTCTTAACCCTGAAAGAATTAATGAAGCAGCCTTGCCAGAATCCAGGACAGAGAGTTATAAAAATTAGTCACTATACACAGAAGAGTGACCATAGGTCAAGGTCCCTCCCTGCTATTTCTTGCCAGAGCTTACCTGCCTAAGCCCAAACAGAAGCCAAAGAGCAGGGGAATTTATTGATATGGTCCATAAAGGCCAGTCTTCTGGACCAAAATGAGGGGATAAAAAGACTGAAATTAGATCTTGAGGGGTAAATAAAACATGTGGTAAGATTTAAAAATTAAATATATATTGTGTGAAGACATAGGACATGCAGGAGATCATATGATGATATGGTTATAAAGGTATATGTCAAAAAAATATCAAGAGAAGTACACTCCAAAAAAAACAAAGCAAAGAACAAGCCAGATGGAAGATTTTACAAGCTATCAAATCAGAAAATATATCACAAAATAATGTGAGCTAGTAGAGAACATTACAGAAAATTTTATTTGCTAGCAAAACAGAAAACATCACAAATAAGTTGAGATAACTCAAATATGCTTTATCAATAAACTAATATGGCTTACATTCACTTTGTAAAGGAAAGCCATTCAGATTACCTTACAAAGAAAAAAAAACTGTTAACATTATTTATAAGACAAAATTTAAAACAAAGAGTCAGAAAAGCAAATAAAATGATTTGTAAAGTAGTGCTGGTAAAATGCAAACAAAGAAAAACTAACAGTGATCATGACCTATATATCAGAGAAAGAGAAATTCATTCTAAAAGGCATTAAATTAAACAAGGATCACTTTCAATCCTTTAAGGGTGAAATTTACAATGAAGTTGCAACAGACATAGTTTAGCATGGACATTATCAAGAAAAGATGATAGGAGTCAACATTTAAGATAACAAAAGAGAAATAAATTACCAAATATTTTTAATTCACTAATCACAGCCTATGACACATCAAATGGATATTAAAAGTAAATAACCTAAGGATACTGTAATAGTCAGCCAAAGGGGTGCTGATTCAAAATACCAGAAATCTGTTGGGATCCATAAAGAGTATTTATTTGGGGTAGAAGCCCACAGTTACCAGGCCATAAAGTGTAAATTACTTCCCTTACCAATGTCTGTTGCCATGTGTTGGAACAAGATGGCTGCCAATGTCTGTAAGGGTCCAGCCTTCCTTTTCCTCTTAAGGCTCCATGGTCCCGGCTTATTCCAATATCAGATGTAGGCTGGGATAAGTCTCTTCCCTCTCCCAGGGCTTTCTCAGGACTCGGCTGCTCTATTCTCTTCACAAGGTCAGGTGTAGACTATCAGGCTCTCTCTCTTCCGTGGGTCTCTGCCTTATCTATGGAGCTGACTATTCCTCTGTATTCTTCTCCTGTGTACTTACTTCCTGGGACTCCAGCATGAAAAACTCCTACTAACTCTTCTGCCACGTCCTTTATTCTGTGAGTCCCTGCCCACCAAGGAGGGGCGGGGGGTGACTCAACATCCTACCGAAGTGGCCCAATCAAATCTTTAATCATAATTTAATCAAGTAAAAGTGAAACCTCTGAATCCAATACAATCTAATATGCCCAGAGGAAGAGTCCCGTTTACAAACATAATCCAATATCCATTTTTGGAATTCATAAACAATATCAAATTGCCACAGATACCAATAACCTAAATGGAATTAGAATTAATAGGTTATATCTATATATAAAATGGATTAGGAATAGTCACTTCCATGCCTATTTTCTGAAAGAGTTGCTGTATTACTAGGGTGTTAGAATTCATCAATAAAGCTATCTGTCCCAGGTGAAATATATGTATATATGTATATATATATTTCTTAAATGAAATAGAAAAGACAATCTTAAAAACAGAAAAGTTGCCAAAGAGCTACACCCAAAACATAACCTGAGGAAGACAATTTTAAGAAGAGATTTATTTGGGAATTGTCCTGAATGACATTGCAATGACTGATATAGGCCATTATACACCTTGCCATAACTTACAAAAATGTGTGGGAGAGAGTGTAAACTACAATGTAAACTATAATCCATGTTTAGTGGCAATGCTCTAAAATGTGTTCATCAATTGTAACAACTGTACCACACTAATGAAGGGTGTTGTTAATGAGGGAAAATGTGGGAGGGGTAGGGAGCGGGGCATATGGGAATCCCCTATTTTTTTATGTAACAGTTATGTAATCTAAGTATCTTTTTTAAAAAAATTAAAAAGTATTTATATATGTATATAAAGTGATTTACAATGTCTTTATAGAATTAGACAAGTTAGTACTGTTTAAATTTTTCCAAAGAAGAGAAAGGAAGTCATCTATATTCTTTAAGTGAGGTAAGGATGATTTAAAAACAACCTCAACAACCAAAAATACAACACACACAAAAAATGTAGAGAACTCTGTTTCTGAAAATTGGTGATAAATCCTAAATAAAATATTAACAAACAAAAACCAGCAGAACATTACAAAACTAACAGAACAAGACCAAGTGGAATTGTTTTGCAGGAATTAAAAGATTATTAAAGAAAAGAAAATCTATTTACAATTAAGCATATTAATAATTCTAAAAGTAAAAATAGATAATTTTCATGGATGATTAAATAGAAATTGATAATAGTCATCATCCATTCTTAATAAAATAATAACTCAGCAAAATAGGGCTATATGAATAACATGACTATACAACTATTCCAAAGCCAGCATCATCTTTAATTTGAAAATGTTGGAAACATTCCCAATAATATCATGAACAAAGTAAAATGCCCTTTATGACTACTATTATTTAACATTGTTCTTCAGGGACTATCATTGAGTTATAAAGCTGGGAAAGAAGGAGGGTCTGAAATTACCATTACTTTCAGATGATATTCTTTTATTTATTTATTTATTTATTTATTTATTTATTTATTTATTTATTTATTTATATATCCCCCCCCCACACACACACACTGCTTGTTCTTGCTGTGTTCACTTTGCTTTTGCTTTTGGCGTTCTTCTGTGTCTGCTTGTCTTCCCCTGCTGCGGCATCCCGCCGAATCGGCTCACCACGGGGCGGCTTACCTGCTTCAGGGCAGCTTGCCAGCTTGCAGCGGGTTGCCAGCTCGAGAAGGCCCCAGGAACCGAACCCTGGGCCTCCCATGTGGTAAACCAGAGCCCTACCAATTGAGCCACAGCTGGTTCCCGATATTCTTTTATTAAAAAAAAAAAAAAGACCTCTAACTGAAATTTAACTACAAACAATAGAATATTTCCACAAGGTGACTGGATATCAATTTGATGTACAGAAATCTGTAACATCCATGTGCAAAAACAAGAAAACTTTAAAGATATAATAAAATAAATGCCCACTTATAATAGTAAAAAATGTTGAAATACATAGGAATAAATTATTTAGAAATATGTAAGATCTCTATGCATAAAACTTGAATATTTTCCCAAAGGACTCAAAAAAAACTAATGGGAATTTACAAAAGATATTTTTCTTTTCACATGGGAAAGTTCAACATCATAAAACCTCTTTGTAATACAATCTTTAAATTTAACATGATCCCAACTAAAATGCCAATAGGATATGCAAGCTAATTCCAAGCTTTCTGAGAAAGTAAAACAAGCAAGAATAGTCAGAGAACATAAGAAAGAGGAAGAATATTGAGGAATAATTAGTCTGAGTGGATATTAAAACATATTATAGATCTAAAATAATTAAAATAATTTTTCATATAAAATACAGATATATCAATGAGATGGAACAGAAAAATGTAGACTTGTATACATACAGATGGGAATTTTTATTAAATCAGCACCCCTATCTTGGGCCTTATATTGGAATATAAGATAATCTATTCCTCCAATATAACAGAATTAGATTCATTTAAAATTTCCTTACTCATGATTCTTTTTTTTTTTTTTTTAAAGATTTATTTATTTTATTACATATCTCCCCTTCCCCCCCCCCGTTGCGGCGATGCGCCGAGACTTGGTCACTGCGCAGGCGCGGCTTTCCCCGCTTGTGGGCGGCTTCTGCTTCCATCACGGCCAGCTTTTCAGTTCGCGGGTGGCTGGCTGTGCTCGATTTGCAGGCGACCTGCCCTGCCCGTGGCGGCTTTTTTGCCTGTCCGTGGCAGCTTTTTGCC
>PVKH010033334.1:0-12032 GCA_004027955.1 Chaetophractus vellerosus | reverse complement strand
TCACTCTTTTTCATTAAGGTGGAGCCATCTTTGACATTCTGAAGGTTTTCTGACATCTGGTTCAATTGTTTGATGAAGAGCTCAAGGCAATGAGCAACATTCTGGAAGATCTGCTTCCTTTCCAGGCTGTTAAAACGCAAATTCTTCACATTTAAGGACTCTGAACATTGGATGTTGTATTCTGAGAAAAGTCAGGTGAACTACCTGTAAGTTTGCTCTATGGAGACTCTGGTTCTTTTTCTGTCTTGCCACTAATTAGTATTTTAAACTTGAACAAGTTTTATTAAGTTGTTTTTATTTCTCATTAAAATGCCCTCCATCCCTCAGTAAAACAAAGAAGAAAGGCTTGCAAATCCCATTAAAATCTCTCAGTATATTAGCTCTTTTTCTGAGAAGGAGTTCTTTACTTATACTAGGGACGGTGGGTGGGTTACCCTGGTCCTCATTAAAAGTATTAGGGAAGCACTTGATTTGGGTAATAACTACTGCAATCCTTTCATGTGCAAATACCTTTCTCATTTTACACTTGAGAAAACTGAGTTTTAGAGAGATTAAGTGACTTGTCCAAGGTCCCATAGTAGTAAGTAGCGGAGCCAGGACACCAACCCAGGTAGAGCTGACTCTAGACCAGATTTTCCTAAACATGGTATTTTTGATTGCTTATGCATCCTGTGTAAATTTGGATGCCTTTGACATTCTACTACTGAAGGCCATCCATTGCTATTCAACTCAACTTTTTATATTATCTTTGTTTGGTGAGAAGGTATAATGTATGGCATGTATGTACAAATGTGCGATACATATTCACAACTGCATCTGACTTTTGAAGAGAACAGTTAACTTCCACACCAATGTCTCTGTACCGATCTTGGCAGCTTTAGAATGCCCCGATTATTAGCAATGGTCTTGCAGAGAGGATTTGAAAAAAGTCCCTGTGCCTTGTCAAAAAACACATTGGTAGAACAGGAACTGTACTTGCCATTAAAGTTTAAAATTAGTTGCAAGGCCAGGAAAAAATGCCATTTTGGAATTCATAAAGTAGCAGAGCAATTATACTATGATATTAACATGCCCAAATCTGATCCTGGGTTTAAGAAGCAGCAGAGAGAGTTAGACTGAGGATAACTGAAGCCAGACATTAGAGACCAGCTGGGGAGCAGAAATGAGAGAGAGATTATTTACAAGGCACTTGAGAATGTGAATTTGAGGACTGTTCTGAATTCTGAGAACAGGCACTGAGAAAAAAAATTGGTCAGAAATGAGCATAATTAAAACTCGGAACAAATCAGAATCCAAGGTGGAATCATGTAGGGGAGGGAGTGTGGTTGGTCCAAAAAGTGAGTAATTACTGGAGGCCTAGCAATGGGATTAACCCACAAAGAACCTTGGACCCAGGCATGGGGGCTAATGACAGAAATCCAATTACTGAGGAGATAGACTGAGGCACCACAAAGGAGATACTGTGGCTGGACATAGTGGTGACCGAACTACTGTGAAATAAGGAATAGGGCATGAAACTCATAGCTGTGAATCTGGAGGATGAAATAAGAGATGATAAATGTAGAATAACAGTAATAAAAATAATAATAAAGCAGTGAAGTTTTAAGTTTACTATCTAGTGGGCACTGTGCTGAGTACTTTACATGGGTTATCTCATTTAATCTTCATAACAAACCAATGAGGCAGACACTATCACTCTTTCAATTTTACAAAAGAGGAAACTGAGGCTTAGAGAGGCCCCGTTCCTTGACAATAGCTTGCTGACTAGGAAGGACTGGCGCTGGGACTGAGTCCTGGTGGCTGCTTCCACCAGGTGTAGGGCTGAGTGAGGGTCGTTCAGGATCGTCAGTGTATCTGACCCAGGATGGCAGTCTGGCATGGACCCCTCTCATGGGTGAGAATGAGCTCCAAACCTGGGCTGGAAGGGGTTTGTGGGTTAAGAAGCTGCCGCTGAGAGGAGCTCAGAGACTCAGTATCCTTCCATTCCTGTGAATATGAGGGCTTCCATCCTGTATCAGACCTACCTCTGGCTTCTTTGGGAAAACAGATGCATGCTCCTTAATTGACACACATCGATTCGATTAAATCAAGTTGTACTTGAATTAATTTTTGTGCCTGAAGGTTGCCATAAAGTATCTTAAGCTTGCAGTCAAATATTAGCAATAAGCCTACTTAATATCTTTAAACATTTCTTAACAACGATAGCAGCTTATATTTAGGATGTATTTATTTTTAATCAAAACATTTCTGTGAGATAGGGGAAGAATTCACTACATTATTTTATAAAAAGGAATTTAGCCACAGAAAGATTCAGTGACTTATACTTGTCCAAATTCCTGGGCTATAAATGTAAACCATAACACTAAATTCACAAGAATTCAAACATTGTATATTTATTTTTTACCACTTTCTTCTTAAGGTCACTATAAAAGTTTAAAATTATGTTGTTTTTAAATCTCCACTATCTGGAGGTGTTTCTCTCCTTCTCTCTCTCTCTCTCTCTCTCTCTCTCTCTCTCTCTCTCTCTCTCTCTCTCTCTCTCTTCCCTTTGGTCCCCTCTGTCTTAAAAAATTCCTTATAGAATAATTCATATGTAAGCCTGGATGACTAGACAATTACCTGTTTTGACATCTGATTTTATTTGGAAAACATTTGCTTTCTAAGTACAGTGTTCTGTACTTACTCAATTACAAAAAGACACAGTTACAGATATAAAACATGGTCAAGTTACCCAAGTAATAAGACAGGAGAAAAATCCAATCAATGTAAGCTCCCCTATTTTTAAGTGTTAAATGGTTATTTTATAACCTTCATTACAATCACCACTGTTATATCACCAGTACTTCTTTAAAACACCTTAAAAATCTTGCTTGTTTCCAAGAATGGTATTATAAATATATGTCTTTATTCTACTCTCATTATAACAAGAGGAGGTCAATGGTCTAACGGGTGGTTTCTTATTATGAGAGGGATAAAATCTAAAATCAATAAATCTCCAGATCATAAATGTTGCTAGTCTGGCAAGGTTGCGAAACTTATGAGCCGAGCCTCATGATGTCTGGATATTGGAGCTTGTAAATTTCTACATACATGTGTATATGGTTATGTATATACTTGCTGCTGGGCCCTTACTAGAATTTGCTGAGGAAAGTGGTGGAATTTTCTTCAGTATTGGTTCTGGGATTATTGGGAAAATGTTGGTAGAGTATACGCAGTATACAAAAATAAAGAATGACATGAATTTATTTGGAAAAATATTCATGAGATTATAAAGTCATATTTTTTTTTTTGGTCAGGAAACCCAGACAGGAAAACATTTGCTTCCATTGTTCAGTAATTATGAAAGTTGAGATTAATTGGCAAACCTTTTGCTTTTTTTTACAAATGTTTGCATTGAGTAGTGATAATTCAGATAGTTCCATCAAAATAAAACAGCTCATCAGAAACATAATAAATTGGCTCAATTAAAGACAATATATAATAAATTATTATGTAGTACAGCATGAAGTTTTAGATGAAGTAGCCTGGCAGTTAAGTACAAGGATGCTGAAGCCTATTGGCCTCGTTCGATTCCTGCTTCTGCCACTTGAGAGCTGTGTGATCTTGGGAAGGTATCTAACTCCTGTGTACCTCATTTTCTTCCTCTATAAAATATGGATAATAAAAGTTATTACTCAGAGAGTTGTAAGAATTAAATTAGTAAATAAATATAAAGAACTTATGGACATAGTAAGCACTATATAAGTTTTGCTGGTCTTATTTATACAGAAACCTTTCAAATAACCCCAAATGCCAAGAAAAGAATGGATATTAAATTCCTGATCCAAATTTCTCTAAAGCCGAACATGACAACTCACCTTAGAAGTGGCTTCAAGGATATGAGAGGGGTTCACTAATAATAAATAAATGGTTGAACATTTGTATATAGTATCTCTCTTATAGAGAACTATGTGCTAGACGTTTTTCTAGGTGCTGGATCTATAGCAATAAACAAAACAAAGAAATACATATATAACATATCAGGTGTTAAGTGCTAAGAAGAAAAGTGGGTTTGGGGACAAAGCATAAGGAGACATAAATTTGGATCAGGAAAAAACACAGGAGCAGATAACTACCATACCAACTTCCACTGGGTCCCATATTTTTTATATTCCCTCTCCTCCATTAAGGCTTTTGTCACTCTAAGAAAACAGTGGAAAATGGGAGGGCAAAATGTGAAAGAAGAAGATAAGAGAAAAAGGAAACCAAGACCAAGCAAGCAAGAAAAAGATGTTAGGGAAATCACAGAGACCTGTTAAGCAGCCAAGCTCTCACCTACTTGCTCCTCTGGGGAAGTCACAGACACATGCTAAGTGATCACCCTCCTGCCTTCTGCTGCCCCCACCTCCTTTTCTACAGGGTACTGTTCCACAACCTGGGAGAGATGTTAAGTCTAACAAAAAGGCCCGGCCAGATCTTAAACCTGGAAACTGGGAACAAGAGGCCCCAGATGCTTATCAGGACAGGAATTCTCAGTGTCAGTGCCCTCTCCCCCTCTAGGTGGATAAAAGCCACACTCAGTATAGATTTTGTCTCTCTTCTTCAGCATGAAGTGGGGTGGGCAGAGCTGCCGTCTACCAGCCCCGAACCAGGTCTCTTTCCGGCCACTCTAGGAATGAGCCGTGTTGGGACTTCTTCCCTGCTCTTTTGGATTCTTTGTGCCGAGTAACTGACAAGAGATTATTTGCCCTTTTCTGGACTCTATTCTGTGCAAGTAATAAAGGAATCATTTGCTGAAAGCTTTTGTTGTGCTCTGAACCTGTGTTCCCACAGTGCACGGTTATAGCAACTCAATCAACAAAAGATATGAATAAACAAGAAAAATGTAAAATAGCCCGAGTACTTTAGATCACAGGATTTTGGTAGAGAGAAATAGTGGGATCACAAAGTTTTATGGAGCAAATTAGGACTGTATTAGATAAACACTCTACCTATTCAGAACCCAGCTATATGTTAAACGAACCTATTCAGAATTCATCTGAAATCTAGGAACTCAGCTGCTCCACCCCCAAAGCTGATGGGAGCCCCAGAATCCACAGATGCTGCTCATAAGAGATTCCATTGACTGCCTTTCAGACAACTCTGACAAAACAGAAAGGTTTCTCAACCCACAACAGATCAGATGTAGCAGTTAAGGATGGGGTTGGGGCAGAAGGCATTACTATCCAACAGTATCAGAAAAGATACTGATAGAAAGTTGAGACAGAAAAATGACAAAAAATAAAAACAGAATCCAAAAGCACAACTGTGCGGGTAGAAACACTTGCATATCATATGAATGTAACACTGTCTTACTCTATAGCACATAGTATTCATATGGCTAATTCTAAATTCTCAAAAAAAAAAATGTGTCCATTCTTTGCTTAAATAGGCAGACAATGAGTGCACTGAGCAGTAAAGGGGACAGGCCCTTCTATGTAGACACAAATCACCTCACACAAGTTCTGGATATATGAGGCTTTCATGTACATATCAATAGGGACATAATTTGTTTGGGATCCTTGCCATTGTTAGGAACATGCAAAATTATGCCAATCAATTATAAATCAATTATGAAAATGGGGAAGAGTAGATAGATCTTTTTTAATGGCCTCATAAAATTTACTGCTAGTCTAATCCATGGAGGGGAGGGCTTTTTGCATGTTGTGGCAAGTTCAGGGAGGCTGTGCTGGTTTGGAAACAGCCGAAGTCAATTATCAAGCAGCTTCCACTCCATAATGCATCTTCTACCTCAACTCCATCCACCCTGATTCCCAAAAGATCATATTGTCATGCTCTGGAGAACTGGTGGAGGGTTGGTCAGGACTGGCTAACTGACTCATCTCCGAGACCCTCAAGGACTGCTCAGACATTGTAATTCTTATTATACCAATTTCAGAAGGTTAGTGAAGGGAATGGGGACAAAAACAAGAGCATAGCAGGCAGATAAAGCCATGCTGTCCCCAGAGCTTTGTCCCTATTATCCCCATTATTTCCAGGCAGCACTATTTGCAAAGTGCCCTTCCTTCTGAGACTGCAAAAGTGGTCAGTTTTACAAGGGTCACTGAAGACAGGTGTGCATCTGTGTTACAGCTAGAATGCACATTCTATGATTGTGTGGAAGTCTAAAAACTTCAGGTTTCACAGGAACCTTCATCATATTGCAGTTCTTACAACTCTCTTCTCCTACCCCACAAAGATATTAAGAACATTTCCTCCTATATTATTATCCACATTGTTAGCCACTGTTTTTCCAGATGCACAAAGGAATGCTCAGAAATTATTTTTGGTAGGTCTGGACTATGGCCAGCAGTGCTTCACTAAACCACAGTGGACAGCCAGAACCAAGAGGGCCAAGGCAAAGCTGGGTGCTCTCAGTTAGGGCATGCACCACATAGAATATGTCTGTCCTATGTAGGTATCTGTCAGTAAGGGAGTCACAGTGAAATCCAGTATCAGAAGGTAGGCAATGGTCCAGAAATTGAGCACATAGGTGTTTGGAGTCTGGATGAGCAGCTTAATATGGGGCAATCCAGGTATTAGTTGGAAAAGCCAAGCAATGGACCAAAATTAGGCAATAGCCAAAGGGCAAACAGAAGTTAGAAGTCAAAGCAATATAGCAAGTTTTTCTCTTCTAATCAGCCAAATAACCTCACTTCAATGGCTGACAGATACATGTCTGTGATTTGGTTCTTTCCCTCACTTCCTCCCCCTTTCCCTTTTTTGGCATGAAAAATCAGTCTGTGAAACAACGATATAATTGGCAAGTGGGAGTGGGCAGACAACATCTCCTGGGGACTTTTCAGATTATCCATTTTCATAAATTATTCTCAAATTGCTCTATCCATTTTAAAGAGTGAAGAATCGTTTGGGAATGTATTTGATCATCAAAAAAAATTTTTTTTGGTGCTTTGTGTTTAGAATGAATAAAATTTAATGGAAATTTTATTAAGGCTGACAGTCCACTATGAACGTAAATGTATTGCAAGCCGAGCTGGCAAAATATACTTTCACGGGAAAGAGAAATGGGACAATGAAACTAAACTATCATATCACTTCTAAATGGCGACTCTCTTGGGATAGGCTTTGTCAAAACCTGTTTGTCATGTGCACTGGGCTCTTTGATGGTTTTTCTTCTTCGCTTTGGGCTCCAGGAACATATTTGAGATATAACTTAACTGTATAACATCTGCTATGGGGTTTCAAAACCACAAAGCAAGCACATTTAATGGTTCAAAGTTCACAGCTTTATCAACAGCAACAACTGTTCACAATCAGAGTCAACATGCCATCACCACATGTTATTGACGTGACTGTAAATGGTGCTGATGATTACCACATTCACAGGGTACCTTCCCCAGTGATCTGTTTTTGAAACACTAATTAAGGAATCCTCTCTGGACCATTGTGAAGAAATACTATAGCACTTTAGTTGGTTGGTTACACAGGCAGGCCTGTTAAATGACTCAACTTTCTCCACTCACCACCCTTGTTATCTTTCAACTCTCTCCATTGCCCCCATCACGTGTGCTTCCTGAATGCTATAGAATTTAATGTCAAAAGAAAAAAAAGCACATGAGGTATAATATTCAGATGCAGTATTTCTGAAAGTTATATTTACAGTATAATGAGATGCTCTGTGCAAAAGATTTGTCAAATAAACCTGGGGTAATGCACCCCAGGTCTTCTGTGGAGATTCACGATTAACATATTAAAATCTTTGAGTATTCTAAAGCATGGGCCCCTTTTCAGGTGAAGGTGGGATGTGAGGAGAAAGATGAAGGGACTAAAAATGGAGAAGTGGGAGAGAGTATGGAAGAATGGATAGATGATGATTGTGTATGAAATGACAGGCAAATAGAAGGGAAATGCAAACAGTTAAATGAACTCCATCTGTGTTCTCAAATGCTTAAAGCAACTAGTTTTTCCTTGGAGAAAATCAACACCTTACCTAGGGAGGAGATTTGAAGTCTACTTCTGACTCTGGTATTGATTAACTGAATGTCATTTAGTAAGTCATCTATCTCATCTCTCTGGGATTCCTTTTCCACATCTGACAAATGGACTAGATAATCTATATGTTGTTTTTTTTCCAAAGGATACTGAAAGCATCTTAACTTTCTATGGCCTTATATGACCTTTAGTCTTATATGGAAGTAGTATCATGTATAAAATGGTTTTTTATAGTGTTGAAATTTTTTAAAAAATGCACCTAGAAGAGCAAGGTAATGCATTTCCCTTAGTGACTGTGATGGTTTAGTTCATGTGTCGACTTGGTTAGGTTACGGTGTCCATTTGTTTGATCACCCAAGCACTGGCCCGATTGTTACTGTGAGGGTATTTTGTACACTTAAATTATCAGTCAATTGATTGCACCTATGGCTGATTAGATCTGCAATCAACAAAGGAGATTACCTTCAGCAAGGAGAGAAGTCTCATCCAATCAGTTGAAGACCTTAAAGGGAGAAGTGATAATTTTAGCAGTCAGAAAGAAGAATTTCTATATTTACTCCAGCCAGGTAGCTTTTCCTGGGGATTCACGGAAACCTTCCTCAGAGTTCCCAAGTTGTGGCCTTCCCTATGGAACTTGAATTTTCCAATACCTATGGTTGTGTGAACCAATTCATAAAATAAATTGACATATATATATATATATATATGTCAGTTTTGTTTCTCTCGAGAACTCTGGCTAATACAATGATTTTATCACAGTCCAGACAGTAGTTTCTCAAGTTTGCAACCTTAGAACCTAGATAGTGGGTCAAGTTTCAGGAGCATAGTCATATTCACAGAGTTCACAGAGATGGATGTATAAATAAGACACTAACATTTTATTTTATGAGACCTACAAGAACTTACAGCAGCTTTGTTAGCATACTCTTTGCTGGCAGGCAACTTATAAGGAAGGCACATTATCATCAGAAGAAATCTTGAAGTCCATGGAATTAGGAAACATGGGATTTGTTTCATAAGTCAAATGTTTGGTAGTCAGAAAACCTGATTACTCCCAAGTAAAGGTAAAGTTATTCTTAGGACAGGGCCAGCAGTACCTTCCCACTGGAGGGTGCTTGGACAGGAACAGACACTGTGTACCTCCATAAGTTTCTCTTCTTGCTTTTTCATGGCTGAACAAGCCCTCTGTTGACCCCGATTTTTTCTTGATTCATAGTAATCTCTGTAATGAAGGCTTGCTCTAGTCTATCTTCTTTAAAGTTTGTTACATATACATAAGCACTTCCATTATATTTTGGATTCACAGTTTAACTCTCTCAGAAGGCAACTCTGTCTCCCTCCCTTACAGTTAAGATTTTCAGGGCAGTGGGATGGTTGGTGCTTTATTATCACCTTTAGGTATCATGCACAGAGAAGTCCACTTTTGTTTTTTTTTCTACAAGAAAATAACTGGAGGACTTCTACAAACCCCCATCAAATCCTTCAATAATTCAATGCTTAGATGTGATGCCATATGGTAAAGGACTTTGCTTCAAGCCTAGCACAAAGTATTTAATAAAAGCCCATCAAAAAAGAAACCAACCCCCCAAACAAAATACAAATAAGTACAGAAGAACCACCAGCATGGGTCTGAAGGTTAAAGCGATAAATTCTTTGCCCAGTTCTGTTATGCTATTATCAAAGAACAGAAGCAAGTAGGACAGTTGCCTTATCTCTAAACTAAGAATAATGTCTACTCTAATGAATTATTCTAAGGAACAAATGGAGTAATGCATAAAATACTGCAAAGCTCATAACTTCTAAAATACTTTTCCACTATAAGGTATCATTATGGTTATTAAACTAGCTGCAGCATGTTTAAGATTTTTGCTATTCAACAATGGCAAATATTTGGCAAGAGCATTTAAAATGTAGATGGTACTGAGAAATTGCAAACCTTAAGAAAAATCAGTTTGAGCCAGACCAGTCCAATGTGTTGAACATTAAGAACCATTAAAGCTCAAGGCATAGTTAGTTGAAATATCAAATCAACATTATGACCTGAGTTGCTCTTTCTGGTAAAATCTTAACAGGAGGGTGAAAACAAGTGAACTATGTTGTCTGTGGGCGGCCTTGTTATTAGACTGTGATGAATGTGGCTGTTAAACATTTAGGCAAAAAAGATTTGCAGCTTTCAATGCCATGGGGAGCAGCTTTCTCTGTGTCCTTACCCAGTCAAGTGATACAAAGCAAACTTGGCTGCTGAATAATTTCATGTAATTGTACCCTGGAGAGCTGAAGTATACAGGAAGGAGGTCTTTTGTGTACAAGTACCATTTAAGAAACTACAATGGAAAATGAATACATCTGTTGGTGGACGCTTACCTGCAATTATCTTTAGCTGAAATTTCCAAATGTTGAACATAATGAAAATTCCCTGGATGGAAAAATGTCCCTGGTTAGCTTCAGTAGCTACTCGTTACTTGCTAAATGTTCTTACCAGGCAAACTGAACAAAAAGAAACCCCTTTTATGAAAATATTACCTGCAAAGCACAGAAGCAGGTTGGCTGGTCTGTTGCAGGCAGTAATTTCTCCAAAGGACCTTGGTGGTGGTGGTGTGTGTGTGGGGGTGGAGTTTCACACTCTCACCTGTCTAAACTTTTCATAGGCATGTGCTTGATTTGGCGGAACACTCAGTGTCAATCTCCTAAACTGGAATTAATTGGCAAGGAGACAGTTTCTGGTGGACAATTAGGATTTTCTCTCAAGAGAGATGTTAAATATTTTACACCACACATTACACATGTATCATGCTTTCCAACTCCTCATTAGGCCACACAATATACCAGTAGAGAACTCTAAGCTACTACTCTCATGTGATAGTTGAGGGAAACCAAATAGGAAGGAGGTCACTGCTGACCACACTCTATGTCAAAGGTAGAGGTGGAACTAAATAGTTGTACTTACTTATGAACTAAGAGCAAAAAATTTAGACAACTAAATCAGTACTTAACTGCTCACAGAGAGAGCTAGCCTTGTAGTTTCCTTCTCTCATTCAACAAGTTAAATGGTTTTTGGATCCTCTCCCAGCCATTGCATAGGGTTGGTCCCTCTGTGAAAATTTCAGGAAGCTCCTCATCTCTTGCTGCTGTAACTGGCACCATTTCATAAGTTGGTTGCCAAGGTTTTTTGCTTATTGTAGGTTTTTTATTGTTGTTGCTGCTGGTTTCTCTTCCTCCATCTCCTCCCTTCCCCTCCCCCACCCCCAGTCCTACCTTTGGGGGACTAGGGGAATCTCCTCATGTTCTATCTTCTACCCCACTTTTTGCCAAATTGCTTTATTACTATATTCCATCTTACTATATCCACCAATCTTCTGCCTCCAGCACTCCTGCCTCAGAACTTTTCAGTGGTTTTGGAGGAACTATCTGGAGGAACAACTCAGTCACCCCTTAGTTGCAGACATCCTCTTGCATCCATGTATCTAAATCTAACATTACTATCTGTAAAGCTGATCCTAGAATAGGTACTTTGAATAAATTACCACAAATAATTCTTACACCACCTAAATGCCCAACAATTAGAGAATGGTTAAATGGAGAATATCTGAACTCAGTGGAATATTTTAAATGGTCATAATAAAGATAGCAGAGAAACAAGAAAAGGCAATTTTGATAAAATGTTCAGTGATAAACACAAGTACAAAATGTTATGTTTACTGTGTTTCAAAACATTCGTGTGCCTATGAATAAAGACTGAAATGGAATATCTGAGAAAAGAACACTGATGATTTGGATGGTGAGATTATGGGAACTTTCAAGTTTAAAACATGTCTTTAAATTTCTCATACTCATTTTATAATAATTCTGTTTTGATATGGTCTCTGATTTATCCCTTTTCTCTCTCTGACTAAATTATTGGACCATTCATTCTATGGCTTTCTCAAGCTTTAGATCAAGGCTATTTTCTTTCAGTTCACAATTTGGAAGATCTCTAAGTTCTCTTTGAATCAAAATGTTGATCAAGATAAAGGTTGGAGGGAGGGGCAAGATGGCGGCAGAGTAAGGCGCTCCCAGAGTCA
>PVKH010033333.1:0-12027 GCA_004027955.1 Chaetophractus vellerosus | reverse complement strand
TAGATCCCTGCATTTATAATTTTCAGCAACCATTTTTCCTTAATTTAACGATTTTGATGGAATTATTTCTAAAAGTTTCACCATACTTCCCTGTCTCTGTAAGTGGAGTGAACTCAGTGGGATTTGTCATTTTCTTGGGACCGTGAGTGTCCCTGGAGCCCTGTCTCTGCCCTGGGCATTGTGCCTGGAAGAGTGAATACTGCCTTGTCCGTTAGTCCCGACCTGTGTGTCTCTCTGAATCAGTGTCCACTTCTCACGGCCTCTTCCTCTCGACTTTGCCCACTCTCTATAGGGAGAGTTGAGAATTTCCAGGAGAAACAAGAAAACCAGGATGCCAGATCATTAGCCTGAACTGTGTCATGTAGTTTTACTAAAAATGACTGGACTTCTCTACTTATGAGAAGGGGAGAGGAGAGAGGCAGACACTGTGGAGGCCATGTGATGACAGAAGCCCAGGTTGGAGAGCTGCAACTCCGAGCCAAGGGGGGCTGGTCCCCACCAGAAGATGGAAGAGACAAGGAGAGCCCCCCAGAGCCTGACAGCATCCCCATTGCTTCAAGCCACCCAGTCTGTGGTTCTTTGGAAAACTGACCCATGGCCACAATATCCGGGACTCTGATTTGATGATAAGGGGTGAGGGACACCTTTTTCCCATTATGATGTCTTGAAATTTTTTTAAAGTCACATGCATGAATCAGGACACAGTTTTCTTCAAATTCGGGAGAGGAGGAAACTCATCAGGAAAATGTCAGGAAGAAACAGTCAGTGACTTGTCCTCAGCTGTTGCCAACGGCTGGGTCTTTGTTGCAGAGGTGTCAGAACCACGCCTTCCCCTCTGTCATTGGCCACTTCCCTGCAGGACGGGTGCCCAAAGAGGGCATGACTGGGGAAGTCACGCTTGTTTTCCAGGTTCAGACTGGGCAGACCTGGGAGCCACAGTCAAGAAGGTCTTAAAGTCAAAAAGCCAAGGTGGAAGACCCAGGAGCTGCCCCACCACTCGTTTGTCTCTGTGTGCTCCGTGCATGGGGTCCATCAGGTAGAGACGTCAGAGGGGGGTGGCTGGTGGCTGGACAGAGGCAGGCGTTGGAGACAAGTCTTTCCCTGGCTACGGATGGGCACAAGGGAAAATAGAAAGATTTGGTCTCTTCCCTCATTTCTTCACTGGAATTGACTGTGTTTCTGACTGTTACTGCCACGTTCAACCATGTATGCACCATGCCGATCTCCGCTGAAGGCGGGGCTGTTGTTGGCAGGTCAGTGCTTCTTGCGCTGTCACCTGGCACAGTCACCTGAGGGCTCTGCAGAAATGACTGGTCTTGGGCTCCAGTTCAGAAGGTCTGGGGAAGCCTGGCAATGGGATTCTGCCCACAAGCTGTGCAGTTGAATCTGATGAGCAGCTAGGGCTACAGGGCGCTGGTTTAGAAGTGAAGGAGCAGATGACACAGAGTCTGCCCCTGGACCAAATAGCCCCTTCGCAGATTTAAAGGTGCTTGATGCAGAGACAGGTCTCCCCAGGGGTCTGCGCCCTCAGCACTGAGGGCTGAGAACCTTCCAGCTCCATTCCAATAGAGCACGGGCTCCAGCTCCAGGAGCCGGGATGGCTGCGGACATGACTGTGTGGTTCTGCAATTCAACAAGGAGGCCAAGTGCAGCCTGGGCTGATAAGCCGTCCTTCCCAGGGCCGCAGAGAATCCTCACAGTCCCACCTCGGCCAGCTCCGCGCTCCTGTTTACCTTTTGCTCCTCACAAGTCTACCCCGCGCAGTTCCGAAAGTTTTCTGTTTGAGAGTCTTAATGCGTATTTACTCATATATTTAAAATATTAATAATTAAAATGTAATTAAAAGACTTAAACTCATTTTAATACTAAAGGGAGACAAACAATAATACTTATTGGAGTCATTCAAGCTCATTAATATTGAGGTGCAACCTCCCTGTGCCTCAGTGGGTTCTTGGGCAGATCAAATGGGACGAGGCGTGCCAAGTCCAGCGTGGCAGCTCAAGAGGTGGCTGTGGCAGGGTAGCAGCATGTGACTATCCTAGTTTCCTGGAGCCACTGCAATGAAATGGTGCAAAGTGGATGCCTTAAAACAACAGCAGTTTATCATCTCAACTTCCTGCAAGTGAGAAGTCCAAAATGAAGGTGTAGGTGTCTGCACTCCCCGAAATCTCTGGGGGATCTTTCCTGCCTCTTCCAGATTCGGTTCTTTCCAGCCATTCTTGGCAACTTCAGCTTGTAGACACATGGCTCCAATCTCTGCCTCCGACTCCCCGTGGTCATCTTCTCACTGGGTCTGTTGGCTGTCTCTTCTCCCCTTCTTCTCCCAAGCCCTCTTGGATTTGGGTGCACCCCAACCCAGTTTAGTCTCACTTTAACTAGTCACATCTTCAAAGGCCTTATTTCCAAATGAGGTCAGTTACAGGATTGGGGGTGAGGACTTCATATACTTTGGGGGGACACGGTTCAACCTGTAACACTGGCTTAGAGAGCCAATGGCCAGCAGAACCTAATATGTTTGCCCAGGTAAGGCATTCCAGGGAAGAGATTCTGCTGGCCGAGGTCAAGGAACATGGAGTTCCTGGAGTGGGCTCCCATCTATGTTTGTCCCCAAGGCAGGTTCTCTCTGAAATCAGTGTTTCTTGCCCTTGACAATGTTGACGTTTGGAGCCAGATAATTATTGGACCAAAGGGTGTCCTGTGCATTCCATAGACAATCAAAACGTCCAAGACACAGGCAGACACCCCTGGGGGTAAAATCGCTCCCTGGAGGAAAACCACGTGGGTACTTCTACTCTGCCTCTTGTCTGATGAGTTGGTAACAGAAGAAATTTGAATAATTGGAATTTTCCACCCCTGGAGGCTTTAGAAATAGGCAAACTTTTCCATATGCTCCATCAAACAGCGGTAAGCAAAAGTAGCAGTAACACTGCATGGTTTCTGATTTTTCTGCTGAAAGGAAAAGCTATATCATTTGCCCATTTTGTTGCCATTAAGGATAGGCAAACATTTGTCTAAATTTGGCCTTTTCACACTTTTCCTACCATGGAAGCTTAAACTCACTTGACCAGCCAATCACTATAATGATCATCAAGAAACAAGGTTTCCAGAGCTGATTTTGAAGCAACAACTGGTCTGAGAGAAAGGAAGAATTTATTCCTATTCTCCTCCAAGTGAAATCTAAGTGGCCATATCTAAATTTACATATTGTCTTATAGAGAGTAAGAACATTCAAAAAAGGACACCAAGCCCAGATGCCAATGGGGAATGAATGAAAGGAAATGGTGACATTACAATTCTCAGTGCTGGAGTCTGCCCCTCTGAACATGCTCTAAGCAAGCCTCTCATTTCATCTCCCCAATGAGCCTATGTCATCATCATTCCTCATTTGCCAGGGAGCACATGGGACACATCATTGAGCCCAACCCCACAAGCAGCACTGGGGAGCAGGGATTCCTGTGGGTTCTTCAAAATAATGCCACAATGCAGGTCAGGAGGTGAACAATGGGCACAGGGAAAACATCTGGAACCTATGCCATGGACAACAGACTGCTATTGGAATTTATGTTAAAATTTTTTTTAATTAAAAAAAAAAACAAAACTTGAAATCAGTCAGAAAAAAAACATTCCAGGGAGCAGATGTGGCTCAAACAGTTGGATGTCCGCCTCCCACATGGGAGGTCCCAGATTCAGTTCCCAGTGCCTCCTAAAGAAGACAAACAAACAACGAGCTGACAATGAGCAGACAGTGAGCAAAATCAATGAGCAAGACAATGAACAAAAACAATGAGCAACACAACAGCAAACAACAAGCAGACAATGAGCAAAAACAAATAAATGAGCAGGGAGCAGAGGTACCTCAAGCAGCTGAGTGCCCACCTCCCACATGGGAGTTCCTGGGTTTGGTTTCTGGTGCCTCCTAAAAGAAAAAACAAACAGACAACGAACAGAAAATGAGCAGGCAATGAGCAAAATCAATAAGTAGACAATGAGCAAAAGCAACGAGAAAAAAAAAAAAACAATGAGCAAAGGGATGAGAGAGCCATCTCAAGGAGGAAGAAAAATTTTAAAAATAATAATAATATTAAAAATTCCAAATGACCAGAGAAATAGCCAAAGATGTGAACTTAGAGTTCACAGGGAAAAAAAATACAAAAAGTCTTGCATTACCATTAGTGACTTTAAATATAAATGGATTAAACTCTCCAGTCAAAAGCCAGAGTTTGGCAGAATGGATAAAAAAGCATGACCCAACTAAATGCCATCTACAAGACATAAGTAGGTTGAAAGTGAAAGGATGGAAAAAACATATGTACCATGTAAGTATAAACAAAAGAGAACTGAGAGCTATATTAATATCAGATAAAATAGACTTTAAGCCAAAAAGAGTTGCAAGGGACAAAATTGTTCACTATCTACTGATAAAGAGCACAATTCAACAAGATGTAACAGGTATAAATATATCTGCACCTGATAGCAGAGCCCCAAAATATACAAAACAAAAACTGGCAGATGTGAAGGGAGAAATTGATGGTTCTACATTAATAGTAAGAGAATTTAATACACCACTTCCAATAATGGATAGAATAGCTATTAGAAGGTCGTTAGGGATGCACAAGACTTGAACGATACCCTGAACCAGCTAGAACTAACAGGCATATATAGAACACTGCACCCAGCAGCAGCCAAATAAACATTCTTCTTGAGTGCACATGAATTTTTCTCCAGGATAGACCATATCTTAGGTCACAAACCAAGTCTCAATAAGTTCAAAAATATTGATATCATGTATTGTATTTTCTCCAACCACAATGAAATGAAGCTAAGAATGCAAAAACAGAGGAAGAAACGGAAAATTCACAAAATGGAAATTAAACAGAGTATTCTTAAACAACCAATGGGCTAAAGAGGAAATCATAAGGGAAATTAGGAAATAGCTTGAAGCAAAGGAAAGTACAAATACCAAAACTTATGGGATGCAGGAAAGGCAGGGCTGAGAGGGCAATTTATAGCTTACATTAAAAAAGAAGAAAGATTTCAAATCAAAACTCAAAAAGCTATAAAAAGAAGAGCAAACTAAACCCCCAAACAGCATAGGGGAAAGAATAACAAAGATTAGAGTGGAGATAAATAAAATAAAGGATTAAGAAAAAAATAGAATCTCCAAAACTGAAAGATGGTTCTTTGAAAAGATTAATAAAATTGGCAAACCTTTAGCTAGACTGATGACAAAAAAAAAGGCAGAGGAAACAAATAACTAAAATCAGAAATGTAATGAGGACATTACTATCCACTGAAATTAAAAGGACTATAAGAGATACTATGAACAACTGTGTGCCAACAAATTAGCTAACCTAGATGAAATGTCCAGATTCTTAGAAACACAGAAACTACCTATACTGATTCAAAAATAAATAGATCTCAGTGAATCAATAACTAGTAAAGAAATTAGCCATTAACAAGATACAAATCAAAAACTACAATAAGATACCATTTCACACCAAGAGAATGGCTTCTATTTAACAAAAATGGAAATTTACGCGTGTTGGAGAGGATGAGGAAAATGGGAACACTCATTCATTGTGGTGGGGAAATAGATCACGCTGCTGCTGTGGAAGGCACTTGGGCAATTCCTCCGAAAGTTAACTGTAGAATTCCAGTGCAACCTGGCAATCCCAGTTCTAGTTCAAAAGAACTGAAAGCAGGGGCACAAACAAATGTTTACACACCAGTGTTCATAGCACCATTTTCCACGATTGCTAAAAGATGGAAGCAGCCAACCTGAGTGTCCATCAACCAGTGAATGGATAAACAAAATGTGGTATACACACACAACGGACTGTTACTCGTGCATGGAAAGGAATGACGAGCTGGAACGTGCCACAACACGGATGAAACTTGAAGACCTCATGTTGAGTGAAATAGGCCAGACATGAAAGGACAAAGAGTGTATGAACCCATTGATATGAAATAATTAGAATAAGCAAACTCATAGACTAGAATACAGGTTACCAGGAGATAGGATTAGGAAAGGGAGTAGGGAGTTAAGGGTTAAAATGTACAGAGTTTATATTTGGGAAGATAGAAGAGTTCTGGCACTTGATGGTGGTGATGGTGGCACAACCTTACGAACATAACTAATAGCACTAATGAAGCCGGCTCCATACAGGGAATGAATGGACAGACCTGGAGCCTGCAGGAAGGACCACTGGACTTCAATACCCCCAAGACGGCTGTGGGAAGATCCTCGAGAGACTTCCACCACGCAGAATGAGATTCCCAAGGGAGTCTCTGATATTCCCCAGGGACATGACCATTGGCCCCACCTGGGGATTGATGAGTGGGGTGTCAAGCAAAACAGCAAAGGCCTGGGACTCCTCCCAGGCCCTTAGCAAAGGGGCGGAATAATTAACAGTTTAAAAAGCAAGGCAAAGGTCAAATCGCCCCTTCTGCTCCTCTTCCTGACCCCTGCCACCCCCGGCGGCTTGCGTGCTCTGCTTGGGGCCCTCCTGGCTTCTGCACCCTGCTCTTACCATGTGCCCCCTGCACGGACCAACATGCAATTTTATAGATTTATAAACTATAATGGGAAATTGTAGTCTATAAATCAGCCCTCTCTACCACTTTTCAGCCCCTTACCCTCTACTGGGGACCTGTGATTTGTTATTTTCTCCCATTTCTCTTCTCCCCTACCTTAATAAATTGTTGGCCTCACTCACCTGATGTGCTCCGAAATTCATTTCTGCAGCATAAGTCAAGAACCTAGACTAAGTCCGGTAACACTAAATTATATATTTAAATGTGGATATGAAGGGATAGTTTGGGTTGTATATATAATACTACAGTAAAAAAAAAAATTGGCTGGCTCATTGATTGATGAAGACAGACTGAAACCAGAGTTTCCCAAAGTGGGTTCCACAAGGAACACCCATTGCAGAGGAGTAGAAAGGTGTGACACGGCAGGGCCAAGATGGGAGGCCCACAGTGTTCTCCGGGCCACAAACACGCCGCAGGCGCATCGGCACTCACCAGCCCTGGAAGGGGCACCAAGGACTCCGAGAAGCCCTGCAACAAAGAAAGGATTTGCTGCTTCTCTGTAACCGACTCAGTGCTCTCCCGAGAGCTGCTCTCCTTGTGCAAGGAAGGCGTGCCATCAGAGGCTGGCGAGGGAGGCCAGGCCAAGGACCTGGAGAAACGCTTCCCCTTGCTTGGTGTTACCCACAAGCAGAACGCAGAGTCGGGTCAGTAACAGAAAGGACCTCTCGTCGCCCGTCTTACAGAAGTGCAGAGAAGAGCCACCCAGCCACTGCACTACAGTCGATGGTCACACCTGCGAATGCTTGTGCAAGGCACAGAGCTCCTAAGTGGTTTCAGTACCTTGGGGGCCAGCAAAACTGGCGTCCCTCTGGGCTTTATGCACCCAGGGCCCACACGGCTTCAAGTGTTTGTTTCTATAGAGGACTGCATGGCTGTTTTCATGAGACTTTGTATAGCAGCAAGCCACCCACTGGAGAGGCAGGGCAGGGTGCCTGTGCTCCCCTCCTCTAAAGTTAACCTTAAATTACATGTTGACTCCAGCCCTGTGAAATTTGGCCAACAGTGCCTTGCATTTAAATAAATTATAATGGTCAAGCCCTGGTGTTTGAATTAGAGCCTTTTAGTCCATGCTTTGACTGAATACTGTAAAACCTCCTTAATTTGTATGCTGGTAATTTGTAATTTGTGATGAAGCAAAGGCAAAGGGAGAGAGAACTTGACTGAAGTTTCTCTCTACACTGCAGATCTTTTTCATGAAAGTGCAAACTAGTACTGTAAACAAGGTTGTAGGGGGTCTGGTTTGAAAGACTTAAGAAAATAAACTTTTCAAAATCTTTTAGAAGCATCATTTGCATGCATACAATTTATATGCTAATTGAAGCTCATTCCGTTCTATTCACTAAAGTAATTCCCTTGAGAACCTCAACTTGGGGCGGGGTAGGGGAGTGAGGCTGGTTTAAGTTATTATCATACTCTAAAGTTACAAAATGACTGCCTATTAATGTGGTTTATATTTTAAATGGATTTAGCCTAATTAACTCAAATTAGTAATATTTTGCCGCAGTTTCTATGTGTCCTTTTTACTTTTCTTTTCCTTTCTAATGTGCTTCCAAAATGCTTAGCAAGTGCCCCTCCCTAAAGTAAAATTCCTGAGGGGGTGGAACAAGCTTGAATGGAGGGCAGTGGGGGGAGGGGCGGGCGAGGAGGGGGTTGCACTGGGCAGTCTAGATTTTATAAGAACTTCAAACTTTATTATTTTAGAACTAGATTTAGCTTTTAGAACTAGATTTTAAGAGAATTTTTTTTTAGTTTAGCAGGGTTGGGAGGATCTGGAGTGGGGGGATGTTGGGGGGCTGGGGTCTGCCAGGTCCTGAGAAAGTGCTCAGGAAAGCACAGCCACCCCTATCTGTTAACTGAGGAGAGGAGATGAAAGTGACGTCTACAAATACACACTTTATACACGCAATAAACTTTTGATCCTGGTGCGAGTTTTAAATTCCCAAGTCATTTCCTACCTGAGGTCACAATCCACATCCAGACCAAGGGATCTTCCCAGGAGTCAGGGCTGTGATGCTTCTTGTGCCCGAGAAAAGGGGGTTGAACACGGAGGTCATGCCAGCAGGGACACCCGGGAGGTTTTTCGAGCTGGGACCCAGCAGCAGGGTGCAGGCCCCCACTAGCCGCCTGAGAGCTTGCCTCAAGGCCTCGCGTTCTGAAAGACAAAGTGCCAAAATAAGCCCTGAGCCACCCTCCCTTTCGCCAATTTATTTCCTTCACAAATTGGCTTACAAAATAAAATTACCGTAAACAACAACACCCTCCTTCAAACCATGTAAATTACAGGTCGCCTCTCCCAGAATACAACCTTAGGTGGTAACAGAGTTAAGCCCACAAATGCTCACAAGAGAAAGGTGGGAGTCCACAGAATACAGCAAGTGCTTTGGAATCTCACTCTCACACAACGTAATTATTCTTACATGAAATATAATTAATGGAGAAAATGCCTCAGATGTGTGGGCTCAGAAGGCAAATATAGCCATCCTTTATTGTGCCTTCAAGGTTAGAATTATTATAGCACTTATAATTTTATTATAATTACCCATAATGAGGCTCCACACATGTGATACAGTCGACATGGTTTTGACAATAGAAGTTTTCAAAATGCCTCATTAAGTATTTTAGTGTATATTTATGAGATTTTCGCCCCGCCTCCCAGTTTTGGTGGCCCTACAGCCCACGTAAAGGCAGATGGACATATTTTAATAAAAAATACCACCATTGAAGATCATAAAATGATTACAATGAATAGATATTAAGATGTCACAGCTGTGTAACCCGGTCCTTTTATGTACTCCCATGCTGAATTGTTTTATGACCTATCATAAACCTATTAAACTACTGGTAATAAAGGATTGTAATTAGTGCTAAAACCTTGTTGCTTAGTGAGCCACGACCATCATCCTTACTTTGGATTTTATTGAAAGTAATCAAGACGGAACCTTCAGCAATGTCAAATACACGTCGGAGAAGGAGGACGCGGCTTGACTAGGAGCTGGTAACATTTAACCTTCCTGGAATCTCCTCTAGCTTGGTGCTGCCAGAGGAGGGGTCTCCTCCCATAGATTTTGCTTTGTGCTGTTTTATTGTCTTGGTAAACAGGAGGTACAAGGGCCGACATTCCTCGACCCAGATAAGCCGGCTCTGGGGCCCACATCTCGGAGGCTGGTAAAGGTGCCGGAGGCCTCCTGGCCTGCTTTCCTGGTGGCTGCAGCCCCGAGAGCCGCCGCCGGGGCAGGCGAGCCGGACGCAGCAAAATGGGCGAGCTTTCCGCTTATCAAATCAAATTAACTTCCTTCCCAGCGTCCTCGGCTGGGTGTGCACAGGGCTGGCTGCGGCTAATCCGCAGGGCCTCTCTGAGTCTGCCCTCCACTCTCCACTCCGGGAATTCATGAGCTGGGCCGGCGCGCCCTCGGGGTGCTTCCCGGGACTCCCGTGAAGAGGACATTCCGGCTCCCTTCACGTAAACTCCCTACATCCTCTCCAAATTCTGGGTGGAGCAATCTTATGAGAGGGTGAGGGCCTGGGGTATGCCAGCCTTCGGGAGGGGAAAGCGCTGTCACAAGCAGCCGGTTCAGGTCGCTGGGCCCAGGCAGGCAAACCAAAGGCAGGGACCCCATCCAGGGGGCGGGGGGTCTCTCACCAGCTGAACGGCAGCCTGCTCACCCCCCAAACCCACAGAGCCAGGCAGGGGACAGCTTGTCCCAGAGGGCTGGGTTTTGCTGAATTTCTAAAGTCCCCTGGAGACCCTGGTCCAGAGGCAACCAGGACGCAGCCCTGCACTGTGCATCCAACAAACCCAAGAATGGATCAAAGAGCCAGGGCCAGGTAGAGGCTCTGGACCCCAGTTTGTTCCAACTGGACTTTGCAACCCACGGTGCTGGGCTTTTCACAGCCAGAACTCAGCAGTAGGGAAGCTATAGTAACCCATAATCGGCTTCAGTTCAGTGGAAACTATTTATCTGGATGGATAACAAAGCCAGGGACCAAAATATAGAAGAAGAAAGAAAACCCTACGGCCTGCTTGCAGGACAGAAGGGGCCCAGCACTGCCTGCTCCCCCGCAGGGACACCCCGCATGGTCCCAGCCGCCCACTGGGAGCTCCCCACACACCTCCAGGCCGGAGCAAGGGGCTTGGGCAGGTTGCAGAGAGTTTAGCTCAGGGAGGCCGGCAGATTGATCCAGCCTTAAATAGGAGCACTGAAGTTAAGACCAAGGCCTGGGGCGTCGTGGGGCTACAGCACGTCGTTGCAGGGGCACTGAGGACGGCCTGAGACCTGGGGAAGCCTGGGCTGCGGAAAGCTGTGTTACTCAGACTCTGCCGCCTCTAAGCCCACCTTATCATGAATGCAATGTGTGTTTTCTCATTTGCACTGTACCGGCCTAAGAGGAGAATCAGTGTAGTCTCAGGGAAATTATAAAATGGAATTAAAACGCGCAGCCCCTCCCTGCCCTGAATGTCAGCACGAGTGCGTAATGCCAACATCACTGGATGTTCGCGTGAAACCAGGGGACCCAGTGGCTGATCACTTTTTCTAGTAAATCAGAAAGACCTCCCCTCTATTTCATTTTTTTATCTTGAATGTATCCAGAGTTTCTGTGCTAAATATAAAAGGTCTAGCAGTTGGTCAGGGTTTAAGCTACTAGAAGAAAGTTAAGCTTCTGCGTTGGCTGGCCGAGATACCAGCTCTAAGCTGACAAGTAATTAAGCCAGCATATCTGTAACAACTGTCATCTCTTATTTCTGCAGAGCTTGGATGTAAACTAGAGGCACAAAAGCCACAGCCACCAAAAAAAAAAAAAAAGTTGCGCTTTCCCCTGCCGAACAGTTTAGCAGGACCCAGATCAAAAGGGCCAGAGAACCCTTTACCAATTAACAGCAGGGAAAGGCACATCAAATAAGGTGTGAATTTGCACTCTGCAGTTTCTCCAGTAAGCCAGGCTTGAAATGCACTCTAAGGCTGTGGAGTGGCCAGTCCAGCTGGGGGCTGATGCCTCCGCAGTCCCCAGCCAGGTCAGGAGACGCCCCCCCTCCTTGACTTGTGAGCTAAAGAAACTTCCTGTGCCTCTGCGGCCTGCGCACTCTCCTCATCTCTCTCTCTCCATCCGGGCACAGGGAGATGTTCTAGATAGGTCTGTTCATGTGTACAGAAATTCTGTTTGGACACAAGTGCAGTAGAACCCTCAATACCTACTGCAAATAAGGGGGAAGCGGTTGAGAAGGCCAGCGGTCAGTGCTCCCCTTTTCTGGGCTTGAGGCTCAAGTTAAATCTAAAGTTCAGAGCTCCGGTCGTGCAGGCCTGCATGTCCTCGAAGCATTTGAATATGTGGTTACAGGGGATGGCTCCCCGCCTTCCAGCACTAGCAGGCCGGCAGACCCCTCCCCTCTCCGGAGGGAACCAAACCGGTTAGGTCCAGAGCCTGAAGGAGAGCCAG
>PVKH010033332.1:0-12027 GCA_004027955.1 Chaetophractus vellerosus | reverse complement strand
TTCAAAGAAGTTTTGGGTCACAGCAAAGTCACACACAGAATACAAGACAATCTCATATACTCAACCACCTCCTCCATTCACCCCTGTACCAAAACCTTTTTGTATGTGGATGGCAGCACCAACATAACTGACAAACAGATAGTGAAACATGTTTCCCCAACACTGTCATTGGTCCACATCAAGGTCCACACTTTAGATCATACATTTTTATAAATTTTGATGCCTGTCACACTGTCCCATATCTGCCACCACAAGGCAATGGCAAACACTTCTATGGGCCACTAAATTCCCTATATACAATCCACCCCATCCCTCCCTGCAACACCCTTGGGCCCACAGCACACCCAGCACAACTTCCCAGATGACAGGATTCACAGATTCACACCACAGAGTGTCCTGGCACACCAGTCATTCCCCTCCATGAACCATCCCTAACAACATTTAAATGCAAGTGTCAAAATATAGAACTTAAAAAATAAAAAACAATTAAAAAATTTTAAATAGAAGAAAAGAAAACAAGACATTGCCAGAGGACTGGGCTATTCAAAATATGTGAAAAAACAATAAGATATACATGTATGCAAAAATGTTTTTTCTGATTTTGCCTCTGTGCAATATCTGGTGTCCAGTCTGATTCGTGGCACCTTCCCCTTCTCACCCTCAAGCATCCCACCTTTTTACATTTAATTTTCAAAGAAGTTTTAGGTCACAGCAGAGTCACACACAGACTACAAGACAGTCTCATGTATTCAAACTCCTCTTCCATTCCCCCCATACAAAAACCTTTTTGTATGTGGATGACAGCACCAACATAACTGACAAAGAGATAATGAAATGTAGTTCCCCAACATTGTCAATGATCTACATTAAGGTCCACATTTTAGTTTGTATACTTTTATAAATTTTGATGACTATCACCCTGTCCCATGTCCACCACTGCAAGGCAATGGAAAACACTTCCATGGGCCACCAAGCCCTTCATTCAATCCACCCCATTCCTCTGCACCACTCAAGGGCCACAATGTCCCCTCAGCTTGACTCTCCTGAGGAGAAGATGAACATATTCACACCACAGAGTGTCTTGGCTCACCATTTCATCCACCACCGGGAACCATCCCTGCTCCCAATTGTTGCCCCCTTGTCTATTTCAGAGTGAAACAGACCTACAAAAATAGGGAGCACATCACCCTCACCCCCACCATGCAGGTTCTCTGCCCATTGACAGACTACACGACTACAGAATGAACACTCCCACACACAACCAAGGCACCTGTGACAAATCCCCTCCACATTGTGACAAGAGCACTCCCACCTCTTCCGTCACAGGCCTTCTTCACACACAGGTCTCAAGCGTTCATCCAGTTGCACCTTCAACCCAACCAAAGCATCCTGGGCTCTCCAACCTGCTTCTCCAAGTCATCCCAGCCAACAACCCTGCACAATAAAACCCAACAATATAACCACCCTCCTGCCCATTCCACCAACACATAACATCAATCCATCACCTCAAAACAGATTATGTCCCTATGTATGATGTCCCACTACTTTCTCTTCTCTTTCTCTTTCTTTTAAAACTATCTTTCAGACCCTAGTTCTCAGGGACTGCTCAATTTCTTTATTCATATCACTGAGGTCATGTACGCCCATCCTTCAATGCCTGGCTTGCTACACTCAAAATAAGGTCTTCAAGATTCATCCATGTTATCCCGTGTGTTAGCACTTTATTCCTTCTTACTGCTGAGTAGTATTCCATTATATGTATGTACCATATTTTGTTTATCCATTCCTCTGTTTTTGGGCACCTGGGTTGATTCCAACTTTTGGCAATTGTGAACAATGCTGCTATGAACATTGGTGTACATATATTTGGTCATGTCTTTGCTTTCAATTCGTCTGGGAACATACCCAGCAGTGGAATTGCTGCTGGGTATGTTCATATGGAAGATCTATATATAGTTTTTTGAGGAACTGCCACATTGTCCTCCACTGTGGCTGTACCAATCCACAATCCCACCAGCAGTGGATGAGAATACCCGTTGCTCCACATCCTCTCCAACATTTATAGTCTGCAGTTTTTTTTAATAACTGCCATTCTAATGGGTGTAAGATGGAATCTCATTGTAGTTTTGATTTGCCTTTCTCTTATTGCTAGAGATGTCAATCATTTTTTCATATGCATTTTAGCCATTTGTATTTCTTCCTAGGAAAACTGTCTTTTAAGGTCACTTGCCTATTTTTTAAGTGGGTTGTTAGTCTTTTCATTTTTGAGGTGTAGGATCTCTTTATATATGCAAGATATGATTCTCCTATCAGATATATGTTTGTAAAATATTTTCTCGCATTGGGAAGGCTGCCTTTTAATTTTCTTGATAACAACCTTTGAGGTGAAAAAGGTTTTAATTTTGAGGAGATCCCATTTATCTTTTTTTTTTCTGCTCCTGCTTTGGGTGTGAAGCCAATGAAACCATTTCCTATTACAATGTCCTGTAGATGCTTCCATACATTATCCTCCAAGGTTTTTATGGTCTTGGCTCTTATGTTTAGATCTTTGTTCTACCTTGAGTTAATTTTCATATAGGGTGTGAGATGGTGATCATTTCTCATTCTCTTGCATATGGATATCCATTTAGTTCTCCATGCACCCATTGTTGAAGAGGCCATTCTTTTCCAAATGAGTGGGCTTGGTGGCCTTGTCAAATATCAGGTGACTGTATAAGCAAGGATCTATATCAGAACTCTCAGTTCGGTTCCACTGGTCATTGTGTCTTTCCTTGTGCCAACACCATGCAGTTTTCACCACTGTAGCTTTTTACTATGTTTTGAAGTCAGGGAGTGTGATACTTCAACTTCATTTTTCTTTTTCAATATGTCTTTGGCAACTCGGGGCTTCTTACCTTTCCAAATAAATTTTGTAGTTAGTTTTTCCAATTGTTTAAAAATTACATTTTAAAAATTTATTATATATATATATATATTTTAGGACACATTGATTACATAAATGTTACACAGAAATTCCAGGATTACCCATATGCCAGCCCCCTACCCCTCCCACAACCCCCCACATACACATCCCTCTGTGTGGCATAATGCCTCTGATAGATATACACATTTTGGGGCTTTGCCATCAAGCGTTGATTACAGTTCAGGCTGTAGATGACCCCCTCTCCCATACAGTTCCAAATGATACATGGTCATACAAAATAGCCTACATCCTCCATTGCCACATCATCTATGGCAATTCCCAGATCTCCTAAAAAACCCTGCATTACAATTGCTCTTCCCTCACCCTGATCCCAAAGTGTCCAGTGACCCTGGCTCCACAGAATTTTGCAATTCCTTCCATTGCGTATATCACAAGTCTATTGCAGGACTCCAACAATTTCATTCTAGTCCATAGTTCTTCCCCCAATCCCAAGGAGTCTGGAATGGTGATGTCCCCTCCACCACCAAGTGAGAGGGGGCTTATATCCCATGGATACAATGAAAGGGATTATCCTGCCTGCAGCTGCAAGCTCTCTGGATTCCCCTGCATAGCATTCTTCCATCATCAACTCCCAAGTCGGTGTTCTGGTTGAGTCCATTGAGTTGTTGCTTAGGAGTTGTAGGTCCACATAGTTTCTGGACCCATTTCGCACATGGTGACCCTGTAGTCTCTGGTCCATGGAAGTACACCTAAACCTCTGGCATCAAATATACATTTGAATAGAAGAGACATTTGGGCCATGTGCATGAAGACATATTTTGGTCAGATTCTGTCACTCTCAGGAGCAAGGATTCCAAATTAGGGCCCACTAATAAGGCACCAAACTCAGGGATTATCTGCCCTGGTATAGCACCTGGATATCTCCAAAGCCCTCTGTTGGCCCTGTTTGGTGTGATATGTTCATTGGAAGTCTAGGAGGTCCTAGTGGGATTTGCATTAGTGTTACCTCTGATAAAAAAATACTAATTGGAATGTACAGCTTAAAAGTCATTAAAGAGGAAAATAGCTGTTTCAAATGCATATGAATATACTTTCTTCTGAAAAATTTCAAAGACCATGGGTTCTGCCTATCAGGATGAATTTCACTATTAGTATGTACATTTAAACATGATTTTCTGCCATTTCTTTATGCACAAATACACATTATAAAATTATCAATCTAGGTTATTGCTCTTTTTTAAGTTCTGATAATACTTTAAAAGTCAAACAATAAATAAGTCAGAAATTTTTTAAAAATTTACAATGTTAATTTTTATTGGTATTGCATTAAATCCAGAGATTAGTTTCAGATGGATAGACATCTTGATGATATTTAGTCTTCCTATCCATGAACTGGGGATATTCTTCCATTTATTTAAGTCTTCTTTGATTTCCTCTTACAATGTTGTGTAGTTTTCTGCATATAAGTCCTTTATATCTTTAGTTAAATATTTTCCTAGTTTTTCATTCTTTTGTTACTATTAAAAATGGAATTTTTTTTATTTCCTCCTCTGATTGCTCATTGTTGGTGTACAGAAATGCTACAGATTTTTCAGCATTGATCTTACAGTGTGCACGTCACTGAACTCCTTTATAAATTTTATCATCTTTGTTTTAGATTTCTCAGGGCTTTCTAAGTGTAGGATCATGTCATCTGCAAATAATGAAGTTTTCACTTCTTCCTTTCCAATTTGGATACATTTTATATATTTTTCTTGTCTCAGTGCTCGAGCAAGTACTTCTAGGACAATGTTAAATCAGAGTGGTGATAGTGGGCATCATTGTGTTTTTCCTGATCTCAGAGGGAAGGCTCTTAGGATTTCCACATTGAAGATGATGTAAGCTTTCAGTTTTTCATATATAGCTTTTATCATTTTCAGAAAGTTTCCATCTATTCCTATATTTTTCAGAGTTTTTATCAGGAAAGTGTGCTTTATAGTGTTGAATTCTTTTTCTGCATCTATAGAGATGACCATGTGATTTTTTCTTTCAGTCTGTTTATGTGGTGTATTACATTGATTGATTTTCTTATGTTGAATGATCCTTCTATATCCAGGATGGAACCCACTTGGTCATTGTGTATGAGGCTTTTGATATGTTGTTAAATGCGATTAGCAAGTATTTTGGTGAGGATTTTAGCATCTAGGTTCATTAGAGAGATTGGTCTGTAATTTTCCTTTCTTGTGGTATCTTTGTCTTTGGTATTAGCGTAATGTTGGCATCATAGAATGAGATAGGGTGTGTTCCTTCTATTTCTACTTTTTGGAAGAACTTAAGCAGGATTGGTGTTACTTCTTTTCAGAATGTTTGGTAGAATTCAGTGGTGAAGCCATCTGTTTCTGGGCTCTTCTTAGTTGGGAGGTATTTGATAACTGAGTCTATCTCTTTACTTGTAATTGGAATGTTGATTTCATCAATTTGTTCTTTCTTGTGTGTAGGCTGCTTGTGAGTTTCTATGAATTTGTCCATTTCCTTTAAATTTTCATTCTTGTTAGCATTTAATTTTTCTAAGTGTCCTCTTATGATAATCTTTATTTCCTTGGGGTCAGTAGTGATATCTCTTTCTTCATTCCTTATTTTATGTATTTGCATTTGCTCTCTCTTTTTCTTTGTTAGCCTGGCTAATGGTTTGTCAATTCTATTGGTCTTCTCGAAGAACCAGCTTCTGGTTTTGATTATTTTTTCTAGTGCTTCCTTATTTTCTTTTTCACTTGTTTTTTTCTTTCTTCATGCTTCCTTTATGGTTAGGTTGATGTTTTTTTTTCCAATTCATTCAGGTGTGCAATTAATTCTTCAATTTTAGCTCATTATTCTTTTTTAATATATGCATTTAGAGCTATAAATTTCCCTCTCAGTACTGCTTTGGCCACATCCCATAGGTTTTGGTGTGTTGTGTTGTCATTTTCATTTGATTTGAGACAGTTACTGATTTCCTTTGAGATTTCCTTCTTCACCCACTGTTTGCCAGTGTGTGTTGTTTAATTTCCATGTCTTCATGTCTAATCTAATTCTCTGGCCCTTATTGCTCTCCAATTTTATTCCATTTTGTTCAGAGAAATTACTTTGTATAAAATAATCATTCTGAACTCATTGAGATTTGTTCTGTGGCCTAGCATGTGGTCTATCTTGGAGTATGATCAATGTGCAGTCAAGAAGAATGTATATCCCGGTGTATTAGGGTGTAGCATTCTGAATATGTATATTATATCTGGATCTTCTAATTTATTATTCATATTCTTGGTTTTTTTACTGATTCTCTGTCTAGATGTTCTGTCAACAGTGATAATGGTATATTAAAGTCCCCACTATAATTGTGGAAGCATTTATTTCTCCACTTAGTTTTTCCAGTGTTTGCCTCACATATTTAGGGGCACCCTGATTAGGGGCATAAATGTTTATGATTGTTCTCTCTTCTTAAGAGATTACCACTTTTTCTAATATATAGTGTCTATCTTTGTCTTTTATGGTTGTTTTACCTTTAAAGTCTTTTTTGTCTGATATTAGAATAGCTACTCCTGCCCTTTTTTGGTTATTATTGCTTGTAAAATTGTTTTCCAGCCATTTACTTTCAGCCTCCTTGAATCCCTGGGTCTAAGGTGGGTCTCTTGCAAGCTACATATAGTTGGGTCATATTTCTTTATCCATTCTGCCAATCTGTGTCCCTTGACTGGTGAGTTTAGTCTGTTAACCTTCAATGTGACTACTCTCAATGATTTTCTTACATCTGCCTTATTTTCTTTGGGTTTTTGTATGTCCTATGAAGTTTTTGTATCTCTTTATGTCATTATTGTTGTTCTTACACTCTCTGCCAACTCTCTGTCTCCTGTTTTTCCCTTTCAACCTTTAGAGCTACTTTTAGTATTTCTTTTTTTTTAAGATTTATTTATTTATTTATTTACTACATATCCCCCCTTCTGCTTGCTCTTGCTGTGTGTCCATTCTTCTGTGTTTTTCTATGTCTCCTTTTTGTCTCCCCCCGTCTTTGCGGCGACGCACCATGTTGGCCCTCCACAGCGGCAGCTGGCTCCATTCGAGGGTGGCTCCATTCTGTTTTCATGGGCGTCTCCACTCCATGTTTTGCGGGCAGCAGTCCTCCATGTTTTTGCGGAGCTGCCGGGTTCTGCTTCGCAGGCAGCAGCTCCGCTTTTCATGGGTGACTTTGCCATGCCCGTGGGGGCTCCGCCCTGCCTATGGGGGCATTTGCCTTGCCCACAGCGGATCTGCCCCGACCACGGAGGCTTGCCTTTCTCAAGGCCATCTTCCCACTCAGAGATGTCCCCGGGAACCGAACCTGGGGCCTCCCATGTGGTACCCCAGTGCGCTCTTTATCCACTGAGCTATCTAGCCAGGCAGGTTTCTTGTTGGCATTTTCCCTTAATTTATTTTTATCTGTGAATATTTTGAACTCTCTGTCATTTATGAATGCCAGCTTTGCTGGATAGAGATTTCATGGTTGCAAGTTTTCTTTTAGTACCTTGACTATATCATACCACTGCCTTCTTGCCTCCATTGTTTAAGCTGAGAAGTCAGCACTTAATCTTATTGTGCTTCCTTTGTATGTGATGGTTCTCTTTTCTCTTGCTGCCTTGGGTATTTTCTCTTTGTCTTGAGCGCTGGATATTTTGACAAGTATGTGTCTTCGTGTTGGCCTGTTGGGATTTATGCTGTTTGGGGTGTGCTGTGCTTCCTGGATATGTACATCCATCTCCCTCATTAGGTTTGGGAAGTTTCCAGCCATTATTTCCTTGGAAACTCCTTCTGTTCCTTTTCCCTTCTCTTTTCTTTCTGGGATGCCCATAATGTGTATGTTTGTGCGTTTTGTGTTATCGGTTAAATTCCTGAGTCCCTGCTGGATTTTTTCTATCTTTTTATCTATCTTTTCTACTATCTGTTTGATTTCAGATATACTGTCTTCTAAATCACTAATTCTTTCTTCTGACTGTTCAAATCTGGTATTATCTGAATCCATGTGCTGTTTGATTTCTTGGATTCTGCTATTCATTGGCATCATATCTGTTATCTTTTTGTGCTTGTTTACAATTTCTTCAGTATGTGCTCCCAGTGTCTTCTTAATATCCTTTATCTCTTCCTTCATTTCAAGAAGTTGGTCCATGATATTTCTTTGGACAACTTTTATTAGTTGTTCTATGTTCTGCATCTCTTCTTGATTTTTGGTTTGTTCTTTGGTGTGGTCCATATCTTCCATTTTCTCATTTTGGCTTGTAATTTTTTGTTGCCCTCAGGTCATCCTTTTATCTTGTTGGGTTTATTCAGGTGATTAAATTCTCTATCTGATCTAGAGTTTTAATTAGCTTGTAGTTCTGTTTGTGTGTTAAGTTTTCTGATTGATACTTTCTTCCCCTTGTTGTATTTCCTTGCTTTTTTCTATGTTCCTTTGAAGGAAGAAGATTAGGGCCAGAGCATTTGAAAGGGGTAAGAAAGGAAAAGGGATAATAGTACTAATGGTAATAGAAAGGGGGCCATATCAGATTTAGTAAATTGAATATTTAAATTGTGTGTGCAGTGTAGAGTGATAGGGAAAAATTGGAGTGCCTTCAATAGAATCAGGAATCAAATACAGAAAAATATATAGAATATTTTTTATGGCCTGAGTGATGAGGAGAGAGGAAACTAATAAGAATAGTCTGAAAGAATAAAGCTAACACAATAAAGAAAGAAAAGAGAACAGAAGAGACAAGAGAAAAGTTTACAAGGGTGAATTTGATAGCAATTGAAAAAAGATGAATGTAAGAACCACAACAGAAAGCTGAAGGTAAAATGATGAAGGAAGGAGAGGAGATAGTGTTGGTAGACACAATCACTACACACAGAGGATGGAAAGCCAAGGATGGAGAAGACCAGCAGAGAAGAAAAAAGCTATCAGCACCTATTAAAAAAAAGATGAGAGAGTAGAGGTAAGAAGCACACAAGCATGCTTTCAAAGCTTAAGGAAAAACATCATTCCTTTTGGGCCCTTGTGGAGCCTCTCTGCCTGTGTTCATTAATCAATTGCCTTTCAGGCTTCTCTCTGCAGGCTTTGAGGCAGAATTTAGTGATTAAAGCAAGCCAATATCTTTCTATGTTTTTTGATGTAATAAGGGTCTTTAAAGAACGCCTCTTCTAGACCACCCCCTCTTGTGAGGGGAACCAAAATAGGCTCATGGAGACTTATCTATTACTTTTCACTTCCTGACTCCGCCAAGGGAGCTGAGACTGTGTTACTCTGCATGGAGCTATAAAATTCCTAGGAAAGCCCTTTGCTGAGCCTAGCATCCATGCCACAGTTAAGCAGATTTGCCTCTCCCGTCAGCCCAGCACCATTTCCAGCCAGCTAATTCACTCCAGTAAACTGCTTGGGGGTTCTTGCAACTAATCCCACAGAAAAGAAATCCTTATCCACCCTTTATCAGAACCTTCCCATTCTCAGGGTTTATTCCCCCCATCACAGGTCTACCAGTGAGGATTTGTACTGCCCAGACCCCTCCCAGAGAACTGGATTTAGCTGCCTGTGTTTCTGGCTGGAGAGTAAAGAACTCACGATTTTATGTTGAACAGTCCAAATCACTTTCCACTTGCCTCCAGACTGATGCACCTAATACCTCTGTCCCCCAGCTCCCAGATAAGACCATTTTGGCAGGCTCCCATCCCCACTCAGCTGTATTTTGCTTCAGAGCCATTGACTGCACACCTAAACCAATGCCATCTTGCTTCATCTTCTTTTTAGAAGGAACTGGAAACTGAACATGGGTCCTCCCATGTGGGAGGGAGTAGCCTAATCACTTGAGCCACCTCTGCTCCCAACAACCTCTTTTAAAAAGTACAAATAAAAGAAAGAAAAAAAATAACAAAATTAAACCTGGGTTTAGGAAACCAACTAATTATACAAAGTTTTTTTTAGGGAATTTCCCAGTGACTCTTGTTTTGATGAATCTTGGCCACATACCTCAGTGTTAGACCAGACACTTGAAGCTTAGATATTTGAAGTTATCTATGAAAATGATTCCCTAAATGTTTATTCTTGAATGGCTTTGTTTTAAAGAAACTTAAAAAAATTTTTTAAATAAAAAAATGTTTTTAAGGTACTTAGATTACATAAATGTTACACAAAAATGTAGGGATTCCCATATGCCCCAATTCCCATACATCCCAGACCCTCCCACATAAACAACATCCTTCATTACCATGGTACATTCATTGCAATTGATAAACACAACCTGGGGCATTGCCACTGAGCATGTACCATAGTTCACACTGTAATCTACACTCTCTCCCACACAGTTCTGCATGCTATGGGATGATATAAAATGGCCTATATCTGTTGTTGCAAAGTCATTCAGGGTGAATCACAAGTCCCAAAAAAGCCCCCATATTACAACTATTTTCCTATCTCTGCCCTCAGATCTTCCATTGGCCACTGCCTCCACATCAATATTATAATTACTTCCATTGCTAGAATCACAATATAACTATAGTAGAATACAGTAAGTCCACTCTAGCCCATAGTTCAGTCCCCAATCCTGAGGATTTGGGGATGGTGATGTCCACTCCTCCTCTAATTGAGAGGGGGCTTTTATCTCATACAGCTGATAGAAGGGACTCTCTTGCTTGCACTTGAAGGCTCTCTTTTTCTGGGTATGGTGGTTGTCAATCCACACCTCCTTGTTAGTTTTCCTGGGTGAGTCCAATGAACTAGAGAGTAGGTGTTGCAACCCTGCTAAGACTCTGGGCACAGCTGGCAAATGGACAGCCCAAAGATTCCAGTCTCTTGTATGTACACCTACAAAAGGAGCAAGTATAGGTTTAAATAGAAGTGACAGAGGAGCCATGTGTATGGAAGCCATAATTGAGTCCAACACTGTCACTTTCAGGAGCACAAACACCAAAGTAGGGCCGACTGGCAAGGCACCAAACTCTGGAGCTAACTAACTTGACCATAGGAACTGTGTTTCTCCAGGAGCCCCACCATTTGGGCATAGTACAAATTTTGGCAGTCTATGAGATCCTGCTGAGATGTGTATAAGTTTTAAATCTGGGATGACCTCCTGACTCACTTTGAAGCCTTTAAGCCACATTTATTCTTTTGTCTTTACCTTTTGCCCATTTTATTCAAGATTATCCAACATATATAAAGAAATCCTACACCTCAAAAAAAAAAACAACCCACTTAAAAATGGTCAAGAAACTTGAAAAGACACTTCTCCATGGAAGAAATACAAATGGCTAAAAAGGACATGAAAAGATGCTCAAATCACTAGCTATTGGGGAAATGGAAATCAAAACTACAATGAGATACTATCTTATTCCCATTAGATTGGTGGCTATTAAAAAACAGGACTATAAGTGTTGGAAAGATGTGGAGAAATGGGAACACTCATCCACTGCTGGTGGGAATGTAGAGTGGTCCAGCCATTGTGGAGCACAACTTTATGTCTCCTGAGAAAACTAACAATAGAACTGCCATATGAACCAGCAATTCCACTGCTGGGAATACACAGAAAAATTGAAAGCAAAGACACCAACCAATGTTTGTAGTGACATTATTCACTATTGCCAAAAGTTGGAATCAGCCCAAATGCCCAACAACAGATGAATGGATAAACAAAATGTGGTACAAACACAAAATGGGGTATTACTCAGCTGTAAGAAGGAATACTGTGCTAACACACAGAATAACATGGATGAATATTGAGTACCTTATGTTGAATGAAGCAAGCCAAGTATTCAAGGATGAATATTACCTGACCTTGATGATATGAATTAAGAAAATTGAGAAGACTCAGAGAGCTATTGTCCAGAAGATTGGTTTATAGGATATAGAAAGTGAGAAGAACGTTGTGAGCCAATGCCAAATGGGTGTAATCTATGATAAGATGAAAGTGTGTTCTTGCACATTGAAAGAATATGACAGGAGGTTAATGCTATTTGGTGCTGAGCAGAGCAGGTGGATTGATTGGGGATGGGGTTTGGATGGTCCAGGGAACTGGGAGTATGTTTGGGAGAGGGAACAGGTGAACACTGGGGATTTGTGGGTATGTGGTTGAAAGTATAAAGTTGGGAATGCTCTT